>JAHBCN010025185.1:0-11405 GCA_019359885.1 Listronotus oregonensis | reverse complement strand
ATCTCAATCCTTACCTTGCCTTTTTAATCGCCCTTCTTAATACCCTTGTTTGTAAAAATAATAAAACAGTGTTAAAGAAAAAAAAAAAATATGTTTTTTTTAAGGGGAAATTAAATTTTTAATTTTTTAGGTATTCCCTATGTTACTCAGACCAAAAAAAGGAAGAAATTATGCTCAGGGACGCAAACTACAAAAAAAGCCATATATCTTCCCCAACTATTTTCCCCAACCCCAAGGACATGGAAACTTTTAAAAAAAGGGAGTTAGACTAATTTTAAATATTACTGCTCAATAGCTTTACAAGCATTAGGTTAGAAAAGGGAAAAACCATAAAAATTTGCACTCAACGGACACCAAATGGGGTAAATAAAATAATATATTAATGTTTTTTTTTTAGGAAAAAAAACTCCACGATATTCCAATACCCCAATGCGCGCACAATCCGTTTGCTAGCGATGCGTATTTTGAATGTATGGCCAGGCACTTCACCTTCACAATCTATCACCAGAGTGGTACTTGTAAGATGGGACCTGCTAACGATAAAAAAGCAGTTGTAGATCCCCTTTAAAGGGGGAAATGGAATAAAGGGATTAAGGGTAGGTACCGAAAAAAAGGGTCCTTCGAGCCGGATGAACCAAAAAAAAAATTGTTTTTTTGCTCGAAGGCAATTTTTTTTACTTTTAAACCCCTTCAAATTTATTTTTAAAATTGATCCTCCATTATGCCAGGAAATCCCGCCCAAAACGAACGAAATTCCCCTTTAATAGCAGAAAAGGGATCGGATATGATAAAGGAAGATTGGGGATTTAGTACCACAACTTAGTATGGTTTTAGTAATTTAAACCCGTGATATTATTTTTAGTAGTATTAATCTCCCGTCTAGTAGATGTTGTCTAGTTGAATTCCAATTCACAAAATTAATTAAATCTGTTTTACCTTGTTTAAAACCCATATGCCAAAAGAAAAGTAGAAGGTTGTTTTCAGAAAACCAAGTATGACATGGTTTTTTACTAATATTTTTTTTTATATATTTAAATTACTCCAAACTTTTAATAGTTTTTGTTAGTCACTGGATATAGTTTTTTTAGAAACTCAGAGAGGTGAACTGGGTTTTGACTTTTGGAATCAATTAGGAGAAGACGCTAGGATAGAAATAAAGGGCAAGGATAATTAACAAAAAATTAAAAACAAAATAGTTGATTTAATCAATGACTTAATCACGTATAGAAAAATTTCCCAAAAAAAAAACCTTTTTATATTTATATAAAATGGTGAATTTGTTCTAGTACAAAAACATTTCATTTGTAATAGCTTTAAAAAACAATTTAATTTAAGAAATAGGGTAAATCGACGTTTATTTTTATGGTTGTAAAATACGTTTTACAATTTTTTTTAAATTTGATATATTATTAGTATTAAAATATCATGACAAAGATTAAAAGGCTGGAGCCTGAAGTCTCTAAGATTGGTCTTTTATTGAGTTGGTTTTTAAGAATTAATGAAACGAACTGTTATCAAAATAAATATACTTACCTTTTTTTAGAGGTTAAACTCTATCATTTATAAAAAACATTTAAAAAAAAAAATTGATTATTATATTTATTTTAATTTAATTTTCCCATTTTCCCTATATAATAACGAAAAAACACCAGACCATATCCAAAAACAAATAGTAATTTAACAATGAATTCGTCTTTGATCTAGAACAGTCTTTCCAAAGTGGGCGATAACGCCTCCTTGTGGGGTGGAGGCCAGAGGGGGGGAGGGGCCCAAAAAAGGGGGCGCTGATGTGATTTTAGGGGGCGATGGGTGATTTTGTAACTTCAGCTACTTCATATTAAAATTCCAAAATTAAAAACCTCCTACCACACAACATCCTCTTATTAGTTCAATTTATATCCTATTTTATTGTATAAATATAAACCAAAAATATATTATACAATTATTTTTTTAGTGGGTTCACAACTCTTCCTAATCTTAAGATTTTAGTAATAGGATCAAACACTGAAAAATAATCGTTTTTAAGTGTCACCACCCACCCACCTCCTAAGACACGTTTAAAAAAGGATTGTTGCGGCCAAGCTAACATTTGCCGAACACGGGATTTTTTTTTATATATATAATCTGAAAACATAAAATTATTAGGCGTGACGGGCCACTCGCACTTTCGCCACTCCGCCCGCACCCCAAGGAGGAGCGATGACACGTTGTTTTAAATGGATTAGAATTTTAAAAGTTAACAACGGTTTAAAATGTTTAACAAACAAAAGGTTACCTAAAAACATTGAATAACCGACATTGACGTTTGTTAAACATTATAAACCGTTGTTAACTTTTAACAATTGCTAAGTCCATTTCTAAATTTAACAACGGATCATACTCGGCCGTTAGTGGAAAGGTGTATTATTATTGCTCAATGTTGATTATTGTTAATTTTGAAAAAATATACTTTTGATAGGAATTCATTATTAGCTTCCTTTGGAAAAGTCTCGTTAAGGATATAGGTTTAATTAAACTCCATGCGAGAATAATATGTTATTGAGATTTTTAAGGTGAAAAAAATGGGGGCGCTACAAAATAACTGATTTTTTAAAATGGGCGTTAGACGAAATAAGTTTGGGAACCTCTGATCTAGAAACTATATCTACCCTTATAAACTCTGTATGTATGCCAAGTCAGATCAGGGCTAAAATAATGGTAACATCTGGGGAATAGCGTCTTCTACTACTCTTGACATTTTTGATTTTATTCTAAGAAAAGGGTTTACCCTATTAGAGATCCCCTTTTCCAAAAGTGTTTTCCACTTGCTCACCAACGAGATGTATGCCCAAGCTAATAAAATTTCTTTTTTAGCAGCTTTAATAAAGCAAGCAGGTTGTATCACTCCCATGCATCTCTGCACCTTTCTTTTGTCAGCTTTCTTATTCCTAGATTATCTAGACTGTCTTTCCTTATTCTCCAAAGAGCCAAATTTTTAAGTATTAATAAACTGCCTCTTATTTTAGTTAAGACGCCATCGTACTTTGAGAATTAGGATTTTACCTTGATTTCTGCCAAGAAAAAAATTAACAAAACCTGTATAAAAATACAGCAAGTCAAGAAAAGTTGTTTTTTGTTTAAATTAACTTTTCCATTTATATTTATCTCTAGATTACCGTGTTACTATCCAACAGATTATAAGGGGATTTGAAAAATTCACGGCCAAATTTCAGGAGGTGATTCCTCATTAATTTATAAAAGAAAATTTAGTCTAAGATACAGGTTGTTAAATTAAAAAAATTGTAAGTATCTGAAATATCAAGTAGCCGATTTTTTAAAATTTTTCGGTTTATTTCTAGGAATAGGGGCCTATTTTAGGTCTAAATAATATAAAAGTATTAAGTCCAGTAGCGTCTCAGGGGACACCTTATCAAAAATAATTGTGAAAAAATCGAACTACACTGACTTTTGTAATTTTTATATTTTTTAGATTAGGCAACAAAAAATACAACTTTCTAGTCTCTTGATACTTTTTCGAGAAAAAACATTAAAACCAACTTATTAAAAGTCTCGTACAGGGTGTCCTATTTTCGAGTGTTTTGGGGTTTTGCTATGAGTGAAGTTACAAAGATGCGGTTTTCGCGACACCATGCTACTTTTTTGTAAGACGAAAGATGCAGCAACAGATTTGTCCTAGCCCCCTTAGTTTCTTCCTTTAGGGGGTTTTAAAAAGTGTATTTTCGGTTACCCCTCGTATCTCAGGTATCTAATAACTTATCGAAAAGATAAAAAACGGGCCCTTATAGAACTTTTTTACGAAGAATACAGTGGCGTACTTCAAATTTTTCTCGGATTTACTTTATTTGAGATATTAGCCAAAGTTGCACTTTTTAAAATGGAACACCCCGTATATTTTTTGTCATATTATTTGCCACCTGAAGCTTTCTAAAAATATAATATAGTCGAAACTTATTTTTATAAACAGCATGAAAACATGCAATTATTTACTTTTTAACATAGGCGCTTTGGTTTAAAATTAATGACAGTCAAATTAATGAACGTCAAATGCCTTCTCCACCAAAAATACTCTAGTAATATAAACATTTATTAACAAGACAACCTAATGGATAAAAATAACAATTTTTCCTAGAATTGTTCTTAACCTTAAAAGACAAACTTGACTACTAATTTTATAAATCCTGTTCGAATTGGTGACCATGATGTCTTATGCATTGTTGGCATAGCGTCTGTAGTCTTTTAAAGCATTTTCAAATATAAAAGAGCGGGCTCGCAACTCTCTAAAGGCATTTTCTGTGGCCTCTTAATTCCTCAATTGGTTCATACCTCCTCCGAGTATATTTTACCTTTTAAATATCCCCAGAAAAAATACAATTCTTCTTCCCAAAATGAAACAAGAAACATTGAATGCAAACCTTCCCTGGCGTTCCCTGGGAAAAATAACGTGTTCATTTTCCTGGCTCCAAAACCTTGAGTTATTCCTATTGAGGATACCAACACTGGTAAAATGGGCTTCGTACCAAATGATCTTCCTTTCAAAATTATTCTGCCTTTCACACATATTAAGAAACCAGTTACAAAACTCCACTCTCCGCTTAGGATCGCCAGGATGAAGATTGTGCACAAGTTTATACTTGTAAGGTTTGAATTTATGTCGTTTCAATATTTTTTCGACTTTTATTCTGGACACTCCGATATTTTCCTCTATTTGCCTCAAGATGTCCTTGGGGTATTTTCAACTGATGCCAAAACATTTATTTCAGCTACTTCATTATCTTTACTATAAATTTTCGGCCTAGGTTTATTAAACGACCCATATTAAATTAGATTGTTTTGTATTTTACGAAATATGCGCCTATCAGGCTGTCTTCTTTTCAGGATATCTATATAGAAATCGAGAAAAAAGTCAAATTTAAAAAATATTATTCATTCTTATAACGTACCTATTTAGATAAAGCACCGCCGCCTCATCGACGTCTTCGTTGGATAATATGAAATATCTATTCATATCATACTTTTTAAAATTTTCAAAATTTTGGTTTTGTGCCATATTTTTTGGATAAATGATAAGAATAATCTATGAACTAGCATTAAAAAATTCAATAGCAATCATTTGACGTTGATTAATTTGACTGTCAGTAATTTAAACCAAACCGCCTATGTTAAAAAGTAAATAATTGCATGTTTTCTGCTGTTTATAAAATAAGTTTCGACTATGTTATATTTTTATAAAGCCCCAGTTGGCAAATAATATGACGAAAAATATACGGGGTGTTCCATTTAAAAAGTGCAACTTTGCCTAATATCTCAAAGAAAGTAAATCCGAGAAAAATTTCAAGTACGCCACTGTATTCTGCGTAAAAAGTTCTATAAAGGCCCGTTTTTATCTTTTTGATAGTTATCAGATACTTGAGATACGAGGGTAACCGAAAATAAACTTTTTTAAAATCACCCTGTAGCGAAGAAACTAAAGGGGCTAGGACAAATCTGTTTGGCATCTTTCGTTTGACAAAAAGTAGCACGGTGTCGCGAAAACCGCATCTTTGTAATTCACTCATAAGCCTAAAACACACGAAAATATGACACCCTGTACAGTTATTTTAATATTGGCACATTGCTTGTTACTAAATAATTAAAATTATTACTTTTTATCCGTACAATTGGCTCCATAGGCTTGCAATAAGTTGTTTTATTTTTTTCTCAAAAACGAAACAAAATAGGAAAAAATACCGAAAGACGAAAAAGTTGTATTTTTAGTTGTTTAATCTAAAAAAAATATAAAAATTGCAAAAAAGTTGGTGGCTTGCATTTTTTTTACAATTATCGTCGATGAGATGAGACGCTACTGGACGTATTAATTTTAATTAGGCCTAAATTAGGCCCTTATTATTAGAAACAACATACAGATAAATTTCAAGAAAATCGGCTACAGGCTATTTAGAAACATATTTTTGAAAAGTTTATCTTAGAAACTATGCCTTTTTGGAACTATATTTATAGGAACTTTTTTTAAAATATTTTTCAAGGAGGATATTATCTCCTGAAATATGGGTGAGCATTTTTTAAAAACCCTGTATAACGTTATCTCGTGCTACACGCATAGTATCTATGTAAATTTGAGATTGTTTAATATTAGTCAAATTAAACTACGGTCGACTGACAGACTGACAGCTGTGTTCTGTCATCTCCTAGTCTTTAATATTGGACAAAATCTGTTAATAGATTAACACATCCATTTGTTTAGGACCCTCGTGATAAAAAAAAAATGATGAAGGGGCATATTTCAAGTTTTTACATTTCAAATTTTGTTTTGTATTTTTATTTGCCTATACTAAAAACGTTCATTATACAAAATTATGCATTAATGAGTGCTATTAATGGATTATTTTGTATTATACGTTAATTACACTGAAATATATAACCAAAGAACAAATATTTTAATAAATCAACACTTCAAAGTATAAACGACTACATAATTTAAATACCAAACAAAAATATTAGTGAAACGATTAAACATCTATATGGTACATAAAATCACACGTCCCATTATAAGAATCAACATTTTTGACATATTCTATTAGTGGTTGTAATTACATTTTCATTACATTTTCTACAGAACTAACGAGCTTTTTGTTTGAAGTATACAACTTTCTAAAAATCAGTAATAACCTTATTAAAACATTATACTTCTTATAAAATACTGTCATCGGAGTACTAAACGACGTATTATCCAGCTAGACATCAAACTGTGCAAGAAGTCAAAATGAACTACTTGGTAAGTAAAATATATATTTATAAACATTTTTGTTAACAGCGATAAATTTTACTTGTTCTAAGTTATAAACAATATCTCAATTAATGAAATAGTAATAGAGTTATTCTAATGTGAGTGCCAGGTCATGGTAGAAAATAGTGGCAACAAATTTGCCTGTCGATCATTTATCAAAGTGGAGGACAGGCCTGTTTTAAGGTCAGGAACCTTGCGTTAACACAACGGAAGATTACCCAATGGAAAAACTGAAATAATGGAAAAGGAAGCAAAAAGAGACTCATTGGACTGACGCTCTAGGTTAAAGAAAGGCGATATTCCCTAAGTATACCGAAAGGGGACCGAGAAGGCCTTAAGAAAACATATTTAAGATGGTTACCAATTCCCTGATCGGACAGGGCCCTCCGAGATATCACATAAAAAAAGGAGAAGACTGACAATGGACGTCGAGGATTTTGCAAAAATTAAACGACAGCAGGAAGCAATATTCAGCAAATCACGGTATAAGCTTGCTAAAGGCTAAAATACCTTAAGGCAGCAGGCCTAGTCTCCGAAAAATAAGAAAACTTGTTCCTGGAAAGAATTCTAAATTTGTAAAGTTCCGGAGATTGAGGAAATTACCAAACCAACGTAAGGTTATCCAGAAAAAAATCTTAAAGCAAAGTAAAATAGGGCTAACCTGAGCCAAGTCACTGTGTTACACGGTACCATAGATAACCACTCGAAATGGCAAAAACCTCTGCAAGTTATGAGAATCAAACTAACGAACGTATAACTTTTTCCAAAAAAACTGCAATTCATGTTTCTCCACCAGTGAATAAATACAACTTAACACATCTTGACGAAATGGTGGAGTTTATAATTTTTAAATATTAAATATATTTAAGCAAAAACTTTTAGGATGTTTTTACAGTTTAAATGTTCGCTTAAATTATTTTTATATATGTAATTTTATTCGTAATTTTGACAGTTTAAAATTTATTACTGCAATTTGTTTTGACTATATAGTTCACAAAATAACTGAAATTTGTAAAAAATCTAACGCTCTACGCTCATTTAAGTTAATTCCATTGTAACAAAATATTTTCAGGCTGGTACCTAAAAATCACTAAAATATTTACCAAAATAGCCAGGCAGCTGCAAGGAAAACAGCTGTATTTTTTTGCATAAAAGAAAAATTGCAGCAAGTTTTAAACATCAAAAAGTGTGCGTGTGCGGAAAAAAAATTACAGCGAAAAAGTATGAAATTTTTCAAGCTGTAAAAACATCTTTTCAAAAGATACCTATTAAAACTAAATATTAAGACAATATAATCTATATAAACTAATTTTATTTGCACATCAATATTGTTCTTGTGTACCTTAATTTAACTTTACTATTTCACTGTTACTTTTAGATCATATTATCCGTATTGGCAACCCTTGCCCTGGCACGGCCCCAAACCTCCCAGTGCTCAAATCGGTAGTGCCAGCAAAAAACTACGTTCCCAATGAATATGAAAAACAACAAAATCAAGCAGCTAGGTAAGCAGACGCAGCTACAATAATAATAATTAAAAAAATATTTTAAAAAAATATTAGTGGTAAGGTCATACTTCAAATACCAAATGATTTTTTTTTAGATACCAATTTTCCTCCGACATTGACGATCATATCAGCGACTTAACCCACCAGAGGACTGAAGAAAGAGAAGGTCTTGCAGTCAAAGGAATGTACTCCTACAGCGATGGATACTACAAGAGGACTGTCCACTATGTAGCTGACGAAAATGGATACAGAGTCATAGGGTAAAATAAAAATAATTATCTAAATATTTTCCATATACGAGAGTTAAACCCCCTTGGCACAAAAACAACTATTTCATTTAAGTTATAGCTTTTTTAACTTTCATTTCCTTTCAGAATGGAAGCAGTACCCCTAGATGGACCCCACGTTGATCTTAGCGGTACCGCCTCAGTGGAAGCAGCTGCCCATGGTTCCCATTTCGCCTACAAAGTCCAGAGTGTACCAGTAGAAGGCCCAGTTGGCAAAGTTAGAGAACTTTTATAAGTTAGACATCAATCTTGTAAATTAGATATTTAACAATTTTTTTGTATATAGTACCTTACTTTCAATAAATGTTTGAATTTTAAAATTGTCGTTTAATTTAGGTTTTTCCAATTAAAATTGTAAAATATTTTAAATACAGTCTAGGTAATTTTAAATCAAATAACATATTAAAAAAATATATTTATACCCTAATATGACAATTGGGTGCCAAAAAAATATATTAAAAAACGTCTATGTCTGCACAGTGTTACTTTAGTTAAAGACAGTACTTCTCTTATCTATTTTTTTACATATTAATTTATTAAAATAAAATTCTAAATACCAAACACACGCCTAACATCAGGTAAAAAAAAAAAAACAATCCTTTATGTACATGGACAACTACAAGCCTAAATCAGCAGTAAAACCTGGGAAAAGAGCAATTTTGTTACTAACTTCTTTTAATTTTTGACAAAAAAAATAATATACATACCTATAATACAGGGTTCCCCATAATAGACTACCCATTTTAATTGCTCAGTAAAATTGTTAAAACTTAATTAAACTAACATTTTTTTACACTTAATTAAAATTCACTCCTTGGGATTCACTATAACATACGACTTATCCAAACTTTTAAAAATTACGTCTTTTAAGTAAGTGCCATTAACTTCAATGCAATTTTCAAGATTTGACAAGAATTAATTCATGACACGATGAAGAAAAACCTGATCTATTCATCGGACCTCATCAGGAATTCGGACTTTAAGATCCTGAATATTTTCTGGAGGAGTTGCAAAAACATTTGACTTCAAATAGCCCCACAGAAAAAAGTCTGGTGCAGATAAGTCCGGGGATCTCTAAAGCCAATTTAAATCCCTAAATAGTGAAATAGTCGGCCATTAAACACTTCTCGGAAAACTCTTTTAGAATTTTCAGCGGTTTGTACTGTTGCTTCATCTTCTTCTATTAACTTACTCTTTCCCGCTAAAAAAAACTCGTTGTTGAACGGAATACTCGTAATCCATAAGAATTAAAACTAAACATTAAATTATGTGTTCAAACCTAACGATGCTTTATTAAAAAAATAACCTTTTACAAAAATCAATTTTTTCTAGATTTGTGTCCGGTACCTACTCGTTAAAAAATATGTTAATTCAAATCCCAAATTATCTCATATAGAATTTATTTAAATATCATGGGGAACCCTGTATAAAAAATGGACAAAAAAATGAAAATAAATTAATACACGACAAATCTGCAAATTAAATACAAAATAAATTAATCAATGGTACCCTCTATTCTTAAACGAGTCACTAAGCTTAATTGGGAAAATAAGCATGGGAAATGCAGATGTCTTATTTACGAGATCCTTAATTAACGCTAGACTAGGGCACCTAAAATCTTGCATTTAAGGCAGACACATGTTCGCTGTCGCGAGAAAAGTCACCCCTTATGAACGAATGGCCAGCTAAAAAAGAATAAAAAGTCCTTAATCTTAAATAGCATAAGAACATTACATTTATTGGAGTATATTTTTAAGTAATGATAAATTTTTATTTCAAAAAGATTTTTCAATTTGTCTTTGTTGTTTCTCATGCTTATTATATGAAAAATGTAATAATTAATGAAACATTCTCAATTTAAAAAATTTTGCTTATATAAGTGTTGGTAAGAATGGGTAAAATTAGTCCTATTTTTAGTTTACCACTTCATCCTTTATATTACAATAAATGTTTACATATACCATATTTTGCCATAATTTCAGTTTTCTTAATAACCGCTTCTTAATGCCTGACAATACAATGAACATGCTAATTTAAAAAATATATTAAATTTCGGTTACTGTAGATATTCACTCTTCTGGCTTAATGCTGGGGTATCTTAGAGATTAGTACTGGCACCAACTTTATTTTTTATATCAACGATCTCTCTTCCAAAGTCAAGCCCACTCAAAGTTCTGCTGATTACAGTACCCTTCACACTAATATTTCGTTACTCCACCCTCATTGAAACAAGTGCAGGGTAATGCAGATATTTCTTTCACAAGACCTTCATATAAGATTAAATTAAAACATCAAAAATCTTGTCCAGTTTGATGGCATAAAAACAATCATATACAAAAAAGTCCTTCAGTACCGCACATTATGCAGTTATAGGGAAAAACAAATAAATGTTAGAAAATTAATAAGCCTAAAATAATTCAGGCCGTCTCTTTGGAGCTATTTTGTTATTTTAATATTAGTTTTTTTGTTTAAGTAGTTAATTAAAAAATAATTTAGAATTAAATTAAAAATATCAAATGTTTCTTACGTTTATTTGTTTATTTGTTTCCCTATAATGCATAATACGATGTTTGACATCTTCAATCGCCATTTTTCAAAAAACTAACAAATATATATAGGATATTATACAGATTTTATATCAGGAATAAGAAATCCAAAAAAAAAAATATACAGGGTGTTGTATTTAAATTTTTGAAGTAACAATATTGGAAAATAATTTTCGCAGCACTTCCGGTAAAGCCGAAAGAAGTTTTATTATGCCCTCCACAGATAGAGTTTTAAAAAAATTAAATTAAACATAATAATTTTTTATATCATTTATTTGTT
>JAHBCN010025184.1:0-11371 GCA_019359885.1 Listronotus oregonensis | reverse complement strand
TTAATTAGGCTGACTATTCACGATATCTTGTAAACTACTTGACCTATGAAGGTGAATTTTGGCACAAGGGTAGTAATATTAGTAGAAGAAGTCAGCTAAGAAAAAATTTTAGGACCTTTCTTCTCCTAAATGGGTAAATTGGGTATGAAATTTTGTATTATGTCTGAACTTAAAAGATGAAAATTGGTATGTAGGCTATTGATTACGAGTAAAAATGATTTGTTTTAACATTTCTAGAATTATATACCCTGGGGGTAAAAACGGGGACGATAGTTTGTAAAGAAAAATCGTCATTAAAGTTGTAAATATAAAAGTAAGTAATTACGTTTCTCTGATTACCCCGAAAAATAGAAGGCGTTAACTAAGAAATTATTTTGAAAAACCGCCTCCCCTCAAGGGGATAGAATTCGGGATGAATGTTGTCATTTCTAAATTAAGAAGTATAGAAAGTGGTATGTAGGCTATGGACTATGATTAAAAATAATCTGTTTAATAAAGTTTTGGAATAACATCTCTTGGGGATAAAAGTTTGTATAAAAAATTGCCATTTTTGAAGAAGTAAATATTGGAGTTGGTATAGTCTGTCTCAAAGTATCACACACTATCAAGTTTTATATCCTTTTACAGTTCAGTTAGAAAGCCCCGAACTTCCCCTTTCTTCGTTCCTTTTTCCTAGAGTGTCGAGACTATGGAACCTGCTGCCCGCAGAAGTTTTTCCTTCTCCTCCCAATCTCCAAAAATTTAAGTCCGTGTGAACAAACCCCTCACCACACTGAAGACACCCACGGTACGTTAGATTAGGCATCAGCCTTCGTGGACTGTCCCAAGATAAAAAAAAAGATACTCTCAAAATATTGTGAAAAAAAAAAAAACTTTAACCGCTTTTTTTAATACTCTAAAAAAAATCAGAATGGACCCAAACTCATATGCAGTGATAGGTACGGGTTTTCCCATTCCGATGAACTTTGAATGATTAAAAAATGTACATTGTTGCCCGAGTAATGGAACAAGTCATCCGCCCGCTTATAAGTGAGTCCATGAAGATAGCGGTGTTCTAGCGGTATCGGTAGTACGGCAGCTGAAATAAGGAGACTTTTGTCCCGTTATCTCGAAAACTATCAATTATTTGAAAAAAATTATAAAGATCATTTTTGTAAATTACAAGGCGTTCTTTATTTTTTGCTTAAACAAAAATTCTCTAATTCACATATTTTGGCAGATATTAGAGGGAAACCCATTTTTCGGGCCTTGAGGGGCCATTCTCAGCCCTTTCCCACCTGTTAAGGTTGATAAACTTTTTTTCATCCCGAAGACCTAAGAATTGCACAACAAGGGAAAACTGTACAGATTTATTTACCTTCATTTACTGAACTAGGAGAGAATGTCGACCCTTTTATGGGCAAATCGTTGAAACATTGTCTTTTGTGATTTGACATACATTTTCTAAGGTTGCGTCGCGCCATAGAAAATAATACCATTACGCATCCCGTACCATTAAATCAGTATTGTATAACGCAGGGGTCTCCAAACAACGGCCCGAGGGCCACATCCGGCCCGCGGACAGATTTTGTCCGGCCCGCGGAGAGCTAGCATACTTGAAAACTCCTTTTAGAGAACAAATAATTTTTATAGCAAATTATATTTAGTTTCCTGAAGTATTCTAATTTTAAGTTGAATAATTATTAATATGACATCTACATTGATATGGTCATGGGCTAACTCCGCTAACTCATAACATTCTTGTAGGCTTATTGTTATTGTTTTTGTGATAAGTTGGATAAAGAAACACAGAATTGTAATGAGTAAAGACATGTATAATATGCAGAAAATTTAACTTCAGTATATAATAACTAACAAATTATTGAAATGAATCCAACTAACATTTTATACATTTTAAATAATCACATAACTTATAACAAACATAATGAAATATGAAATACTAATGAGATTTATGTAATTGAGATTTTCCACTGACAATAGTTTGTAGTTGTGGACTAATTTTACTTGTACCAAATTATTAAAAGATATTTAAGATGCTCATCAGTTAATTTCGATCTATAAACATTTTTTGTGTACTTCATTTTGTAGAAGGTTTTCTCACACAAATAAGTAGTACCAAAAACAGAAAACAGACCACGGGCAAATTTATGCAAATTATCAAATTGTGTCAGTGGAAGACTCTTATAAAATTCCAACAAAGATGAGTTTTGATATTTGTTCTTAATTATATCACTGCATTGTAGATCAATCATTTCCATTTGAAGTTCCGGGGCTAGGGTTTCAATGTCAGTATCAAAAGGATTCCGAAAAAACTTAATTTGATTCGCAATGGCATCAAAGTCCGAGAAACGAGTATCAAAATTTATCTTCAAAGCACTCAAAGTTTCGATTGCAAAATCGATAGGAAACTCAGTCTCAGTAGTGTGGCTGAATATTTTACATGTTTTAAAATGTGAAAAACATTTACTTCGTAGTTGTGATTGAAACAGTCTCAATTTCTTCCGGAATGATTTGATATTAGTGTATAAATCAGGAAGATGCTGGTTTTATCCTTGCAATCCCAAATTCAGTTCGTTCACATGTTTTGTCAAATCAACATAGAATGCTAACTTCCACAGCCATGCGTTGTTTTGTAATTCAGTAAGAGGCGATGCTTTTCATTCAAAAAAATTTCGATCACTGCTCAAAGTTCAAAAAGCGCTGACGGACTTTCCCACAACTAAGACAGCGTACGGCAGTATGATAAGGTAAGTCAGTTTCTCCAATCTCTTCAATAAATTGTCGGAAATGTCGGTGATTCAGCCCAAAAGATATGATAAAATTAACAGTTGATATGACTGGTTTCAGAACGTCAGACATATCCAAACATTTTCCGCACAAAGACTGTTGATGAATGATACAATGTAAGACTAATGGTTTTGAACCACCATCATTTTCTACAGCCTTTGACACAAGAGCGACCACTCCTTTATCTTTCCCACTCATCTTTTTGCCTCCATCAGTTGTAATACATTTCAAGTTTTTCCATGGAAGGTTCTTTTGATTAATGGCCATTTCAACTCCTTTAAAAATATCTGTACCAGTAGTTGTGCCATAAATACTATACATATCAAGAAGTTCTTCGTGCACTTCATAGCTTTTATCTACTCCTCGAATATAAATCAACACCTGAGCAGTATCTAACACATCCGTTGACTCATCCAAGGCCAAAGAAAACCACTCAAAATGTCCATTTTTGTCGAACAGTTGAGAGGATATATTTTCAGCGATGTTTTCTATCCTTCGAGCCACAGTGTTTGCTGACATACTGACAGTTTTTAATAAATTTACCTTTTCAGGCACATTTCTTCGGCTACTGCAATTATGCATTCTTTGATCATTTCTCCATCGGTGAATGGTTTTCCACGTTTTGCAATTTCAAGAGCCACACACAAAAGCAACAATTCAAATCAAAATACTGTTATAAAGATGTCTTAAACTTAAACACGCACAAACACGTTTTAAGGAGGTATGCAATATTTTATTTAACAACAGTGTCATAGGAACTGACTTGTGGTTGTGCCACTAGCCTTCTTATATATTCCAATTACTGCCATCTAGAAGTGAGTGGAAGACACCAGAACTTTCTCGAACCAACGAGATTATTCTGTACGTGCTATTAGCGCCATCTGTTAGCGATAGAAGGTACTACCTATTTCCGCTTGTGTCCACCAGATGTCGTGTCACGTTACTCCTCATGGCTCGTACTCTACGACTAATCTAGAAATTACAGATAATGACAGGAATATTAATAATTTGCAATGTTGCCGTTTTGCGGACTTTAGTCCGATTTGCAGCCTTTTTTAAACGTGGTGTACTTTTTCGGACTTTTTTTTTCATCAGTGGACTATTTCACTTCTTACCACCGGCAACAATGATAATATGGTTTTGGCCCTCGGAACTTACTGGAGTAATCAGTATGGCCCTAAGGCTGGAAAGTTTGGAGACCCCTGGTATAACGTGTTGGAATTTTATCCGGATATAAAGAATAATATTAAATAATAATATTTTGCTGAATCTTGAATCTACATAAATGAACTTGAGAACTTGCGCTGCTTATCGGCTGTTTATTCATCCACACAACCTTTGTGCTTTATGTAATAAAAATAATAACAATATTATTTTAATAGTGGTGTAAACAATAAGCAGTACATATGATTTTGTAATAATGGTACACTTTTTTTTTTCATTAATTATAATTACTGGCGTATATTGACTAAGTACAAAAAGTAGGGCTCTTACTGTTCAATTTAAAAATATAGGTATAAAACTGAATCATCTAAAATTATTTCATGTGTTTTAAAAAGTGCGGAGGCCTAGACTTGTACCTACCCCTAGTCGTTCAATTTGTAAAAAAAAATTCAAGACTTGCATTATCTTTTATCAAGCTCAGATAAAAATAGTCTAAAAAAAGTGAAAAAGTGGTCTTATGTATTTTTTTCCCGAAGAAAACTTAAGATTTGAGTTCACAAAACAAACCAAAAAAAAAAAAAAGAACATTAATATTTTTTTATTGGGATACCTTATTAAATGGTTGTTAAAAGTTTCTAATTGTTTTCTTATTTTTCCAGTAGTGTAAATTCTATAGAAATCGTCAAAAAAGTATCTTTTATTTTTATTAGTTTTTGTGACAACTTGGACGAGAGACATGCAGTTTTAGTTTTACAAAAAGCTTTCTTAATAACTACATAGTAATTTTGCAAAGTTTTTCGAACGCAATTTAAAACGTACAATGTTCACACTTGTATGAATCCTATAGGTACTGTCCAAAAAAGGTCCCTTTTATTTTTAATAGTTTTTGTAAGCTTCGGTACCATAAGAAGCCATCTTTATTATCACTAGTGGCTTTTACTAGGGGAGGCCGGGCGATGCGGGTCTTCCCACTTTTTGAAACAATTTAAGTAGTTTGGGGTAATAAATTAATTTTTTACCTTTCTAATTTCAGTTAATTTAATTAATTAAAATTAAGTACTTGGGCTTCCCCGCTTTTTAGAGTCAATATACGCCACTGCTACGAACACAATATAGCTTTGGATTAAAAAGAACTGGAAAAACGAAAAAAATGTCATATATTTGTATGCCTCTTACAGATTCCAGATATTGGCAATTATTTCCTGCATCTGTTGGCAGATAGAGGTATAAAAAAACTTAGGCCGTAAAAGATGGAAAGTAAAGAGATTTAGGTATAAAAATCTACAATTTTAAATTGAATGACGACAAAAACCAAATCTAATAAATAATTTGTTTTTCTCAATTGCAAACATTGATCCTATATAATAAATACTAAGAATTATTATTTATTATTTCATTTATCAAACCTAATTTATCTAACGGCAATAAAAACATAAACCTCAGTTTTAGGGAACACAGGTTCAAACAATTATTACATATTAAATATTTTACTGGCAGCATTTTAAAATGCATAAAAAACAGTTTTTATGGTTTCTTGGAAAATACTATCTTTCTCTCTCTCTCCTCCCTCTCTTCCTCTCTTTCTCTTCCTAAGAATTGGCGAATATAATTCATCCCACAGCATTCACTAATCTCAGAAAACTCTGAAAAACATTTATCTTAAATAACGGCCAAAATCTCGTCCTCCTAAAGTACTACTAATATTATTGAAAAAACTGCGTGTATTAATAAAAAACATTTATTAATACAAACTAATCAGTAACAAACTTGCCCCATTTAAAAAAAAATCGGTCTAATTTTCGATCTCAGTACTTTAAGAGGTCGAGATTTTTGTATAGAAACTTATTTTACATGTTTTTGGTATGATTCTACATTCGCACAGAGATTCAGCAGCATTTAATGGTAAGAAAATTTTTGATTTCGTCTGTTTCCTTCCAACACATCCTATCATAAAATGCCAAGACTACCTATTTTCTGAAAAAAAAAATATTGAAATTTTATTAGATATTATAAAAACTGTATTAAAATTTACATAGAATAAGATATTTAACAATTTTATATTCTTATTAATATTAATATTCATTAGAAGCGAAGTTATAGCGCTCTGAAGACAGCTGCCTCGAAAAAATGGACGCTCATTCCCTCCACGAAATCAGCTGATTGGCATATCTGAAACTTAAAAAACAGAAGGCGTTTTAATCTGTTAGCCTAAATACAACGGAACTTTTCTAACTTCCTCCACCATGTATAAGCATACTGTATAGAAGGATCTCAGTTATCAAGCCGACAGAACTCTCAGCGCTCCGAACAGCTGCCTCTTCTAACTGCTGTATCTTTATAATGGTTCGAATTGTGAAAAATCACGTTACCACTAGACCAAGGCTGCATAACCTTTTTAACAGTCGGGCCAAACGGAGGATTCAGGCATTTAGGGCTGGCCACTGACAATTCCTATTTTAGTTAGGTACTCTCAGGACATGCGCAATAAAACCTTAATATTAAAAAAAAAATTAATAATTATTGTCTATTTTTGTTAGGTAATGTTTACTATAAAAAAGAGCATCTTATGCTAAATAAAGAAACAAAATTGAACTTAAGCACTATATGTATCTTCTCAATGTTGGGGAAGTTGTTTAATGTGATTTCTGCCATTGATTCTCTTTTACTAATTTTTCTATGTTTTCGAAGTTGACAGTAACAACAAATCACAAATATGTTGCGCAGTTAATGTGCGATATTTATTTTTTACAAAATTAAGTTCTGAAAAAACCTTTTCACAAACGTATGTTGAACCAAAAATATTTAAAAACTGTAACGTCTGGTCAGTTATTGCTGGAAAGTCTTCTGGAGGTTTCAATTTCCAGAAATCTGCAAAATCTTCTTAATAATTTTGTGGTTTTGCGGGATAACTAACTATTTCAGTAAAACTGATTATGAAAGGATTTATAAAAATTTGTATATTTTGTTTTTATTCTCAAAGTCTTGAAATCTCTTAAGCGACTCTAATAAGCATCTAATTTTAAATTTGTATTTAGAATAATAGACAGTAGCAATATTGACCTCCTCTTTAATTTTTTTTCGCGTGGGGAAAAGGTCAATATTTTTTGTGGCCAAATTAATTGAAAAGAGATTTAATTTTGCTTGGGATCCGCTTATCAAATTAAACATAGTCGAAAGTAAACACCCTTTGCCTTGCTATTTAAGATTAAAAAGATTTAAGCAATTAGTAATGTCGACAAGAAATGCAAGATTACTCAACCAGGATGTATTCTTTAGTAAATCAGTTTTCAATGGTAAAGCCCGTTTCTCTTAAAATTGAGAGTTGTTCTCTTAATTTGAAGGTATGTTTCAACATGTTGCCGCTTGAAAGCCATTGCACAGCACAGTACATTATTTGTAACTCTCCATATTCACTGATTTCTCCTTGAACGTATGTAATTTATGCGTACTACTGGATCCATAATATTACCCAACTCCATGTCCTTTGCACACAAGGCTTCATGGTGGATAGTGATGAGCAAAGCAAGACCAAGACCAAGACCGGGCTAGTCTTGGTCTTGGTCTTGGTCTTGCAAGTCTGGTCTTGGTCTTGGTCTTGCAAGCCCCAAGAAGGTCTTGGTCTTGGTCTTGCACAACACGGTCTTGGCCTTGGTCTTGCTGCAAGAGTCTTGCTGGTCTTGCTTTTTTTGGTAGTAATAATTTAAACTAAGCAATCTTAAATAAAATATATATTTTTTTAATACTTACAAAAATAAATAAAGATGGAGGCTATGTTTTTTGCTTTAAAATTTTAAAATAAACCAATTTTTACCTTACATGTACATTTAAATTATTTGATTAAAAAGGACATTTTAAATATAGGGGTTTATTTATTTATAGCGCTTCATTTTAGTGATAGGAAATATTTAAATTTTCTTTGATGAATCATATAAAATTACAATACTGAGTACTCAGAGGGCAGAAAAAAAACCTTTTAATTTCAACCAGATGTGAAATTTCCATGAAAATGATTCTGATATGTAACCATTGGTTTCTAATTAAAAAAAAGGTATTTAGGAAGCTTTTCAGTTCAAATAAACTTTCTATCTTCAAATTAGTCAAACATTTGCCGTACAAAGTTTGTACAAATACTTTATAAACATTCTGCATATACAAGGTGGCTCGATAGTGCGACAAAGATCGATATATCCGAAACCGTACATAATGGTAAAAAACTGAATATACAAAAATTATAGAAAAAAGGGCGTAAAATGTAAAATTATTTTCTATTTCAGAATTTTCCAAAAAATCCACTACCACTCAAGAAAACTTACTTATTTTTAGCTTTTAACCTAAAATAGAAAAATTATAGCAAAAAAATCATTAAAAAAATTCGCTTCCCTGTATATTATGCTGAAAATTTTTGAACTGTCATATAGGTACAATGTCGACGTAGATGGTTTTTTATATATTATTTTCGGTTTTGACAAAAATGACGTCATCATTATACTTTTGGCATTGTTTTGACTTTTCCGTCTAAACCGGAAGTGAAATTTAAAATCCATTTATATAAAAGGTATTCCTATATAAAATGACAAATATATTTTTTATTAAACCATCACTTTTACATTTATATCTTAGTTTAAAGGAGCAATCTAATGATGCCACTTCTTACAGTGTGGCACAAAATAATGTTTTCCTGGATTATGGAAATTTTTGATCCAGTAAGTGGCATCACTAGATACCTAATTAAAAAAAACATTAGGAATAGGTAAGTAATTTTCAGCTTCTATAACTTTGTACTCTTAGTTTTCTCTGTCGTAAACGGTTTTGGAGATATCGAGCTTTGTGGGACCATTAAGTCACAATCTTATTATTTGAAACATGTTACTGAATCTACTAGTTATCTTTTTTATATAATTTTATTAAAAAAATCTGTTACTCATAAAATAATCCTTTTAGGCAGTTCTCGACATTTTTGTCATGTCTGTATGAAATACCTCTGTATATTAATATAAAAATTGAATATTACAATTTAAAAAAAAGTGACAAAAGTGCAAGAGTCTTGCAGGTCGGTCTTGTTGGTATAAAAATTGAATATTATAATTTAAAAAAAAAAGTGACAAAAGTGCAAGAGTCTTGCAGGTCGGTCTTGGTCTTGCGTAGTCTTGCACCCCTCGGTCTTGGTCTTAGTTTTGCATACCTCGGTCTTGGTCTTGGTCTTGCAAGCGAGAAAGCGGTCTTGGTCTTGGTCTCGGTCTTGGTCTTGCTGCAAGACCAAGACCAAGACCGCAAGACCAAGACCGGTCTCGCTCATCACTAATGGTGGATAATGCAATGATAAAAAATAATGTTTGACCTAAAAAATTCTGTAATAAAGCAATGCAATCTTTTCTTTTTCCAATAATTGCGGGTGCACCACCAGTGCAAACAGATATCAATTTGTCCCATGATAAACTCTTTTTTGCAACACATTACTTAATTTTTAAAAATATGTCTTTTCATTGGGTTATAGTTTCCAGCTGACAGACTTCTAGTAAATCTTGCAATAAATTCCAATATTCGTCAACACACCGCACAAAAATAGCCCACTGAGATCAACTCCTAAAATCGCAAGTTTCATCTAACGCCAATAAAAAGTATTTGGACTTAGATACAATTTCTTGAATCTGCCCACTGATGTCAATTGCCATCTCCTCCACCCGTCTCGTGACAGTGTGCCGTGAGAGTGAGACACTGTCAGCTTTAGCTTTGATATTTTTATCATTAAAATTTTGTGCAAAGATTGCCAAAGCCTCTTTAACAATCTCTCCATCAGAAAACGGTTTTTCTTTTTCGCTAAAAGCAAAGAAATCTCGTAAGATGTTTTTACCATGGATTCAAGCATGTCGTACCTTTTTACGAAAATATTCTGTTGGTTAAATAGTATGTCAGGACTTGCTTGCGCGGGTCATTCAAAAATCGTTGGCGGGCCATAATGTGGCCCGCGGGCCTGGGGTTGAGCAGCCTTGTTCTAGACAAATTAAGGAAACAATTTATGCAAAAAAACTATTTTTTTTTAACCTATCAAACCAGAGAACCTCCTTTAGTTTTCTTTTGAAGTATATTTTTGTGCCTCCTGAACAAAATTTTAGATTATAAATGTAGGATATATGGGTGGTACTAGTTTCATACCTGTTATACATTTTCTAAATTTAAAATATGATGTAGATTTTACCATCGGACTATTTAAGTAATACTAGACTACTGTTGTGTTCTTTTTCGGTTTAGAAGAGTTCTTGAGGGACATCTATTTACTTTTGGGACGATACTTCTAGATCAACAAACTTACTTCACGGCAATTCTTTTTTACTAAATTCTTAGCTATCTAGCAACTTAATAATAATCATATTATATACCTAATATTAAAATAAGAAGATTAGTGGAAATGGGTTTATAATTGCTAAAGGGTCTTTTAATACTTTACTTATTTATATTTGTCTATCTTTCATTAGAATATATCTACCTGAAAGTAAAGGCAAAACAACAGTGTTTTCTGGTTTCGTACACTTCAGAAATTTACCTGAAATATTTCGTTTTGTGCACTAAATTATTTAATCAATTTTATGCTTCTCGTTTCGTACATGGACTATTGTGACGACTCAAATAACCAACCAAATAAATACCATATTGATAATTATAAAAAATAAATTAATAACATCTACTTAGAGATGATTTGGACAAATTCAAAAGGCCTTACTTCTGGTCGGTCATGGTTAGTATAAGTTAGTTAAAGCGGCTTTTTATTTTCTCAATTATATTTCAGACGTGATAAATCACTAAAAGTAGGTACAGTAAACTTTTCCGTTTAAGCGGCAATTCTGTCGTGGTCTAATTAAACGTAGAAATCTTCTTCTTGCTGTTCCATACTCTTTTCAAAGTGTAGGCGCCCTCTCGCAACAAAATAAGAAAAACCAAAATAACTAATGGACAAATAGGATTAACTGGTTATGGAAATAATTAAGTTATGGTAAGGAATGGTTAGATTTGGAAAAAAATATAAAATAATATATGTATGTATACGGTGATTCAAAAGTAAACATAAAAGTCTATATAAATATGCCGTGTTTTGCCGAACATAATTTAAGAACAATAATTTTATTGAAAATTAAAATACATATTGTTTAATTATACATTTTGTTTTATTATTTTTTTAAATTTTGCTATAACAAAATCAGATATATCGTAATTTTTTTAAATCCAAATATCTCGAAAACGGTTGCTCATATCAATTTTAAACAAGTATATCTTTTTGACGTAAAAATGACAAAACAATTATTTAATTTACTTAAAAATGTAATACAGGGTCGTACCAAAAAAGTGTGATTGTTCAAAATACTAAAAGGACGTGTAAGTGGCTCCCCCTACAAGTAAGAGCCTTAATAAGATTAGATTCGAATCC
>JAHBCN010025183.1:0-11465 GCA_019359885.1 Listronotus oregonensis | reverse complement strand
AAAAATGTATTTTCTCATGGCAGTTCATATTCCTTCGACAAGCAAAATTTTTTTATCAAGAATGAATTTTTTCGTATCTTTCAATTTTTGGTCCATTTAACCTCTTGTTAACCGCATCTGCGGACATACTGTATATATATATATATATATATATATATATATATATATATATATATATATATATATATATATATATATATATATATATATATATATATATATATATATATAAAAGTTTATTTGTTTATTTTCTTTGACCTTTGCCTTGATATATTGTTTATGTTTTTCCAAAATTTTCTGGTTTTCTTTGGGGATAAGGTCAGGCAATATAAAAAACTTGCTTACTACAATTTTCATATAATTTATGTCAATTACGAGTTTCCCCGGGGAAGGGCCTTCAATTGTATTTATTTGTGTTAAATGTTAAGTGTTTGTTTGTTACTTTAAGTTCTAAATGTTCATTACACAACAAAAATGATTTTTTTAGGAAAACCCCTTAGTTTTAAGATTGATTTGTTGTTAAAATTTAAAAAAAATACATATATACCTGATGAAGGTTTACTCAGGCCGAAACGTCGAATTAAAAAAATTATATGAAAATTGTTAGTAAGCAACTGTTTTTATATATTGCCTGACTTATCCCCAAGAAAATCCAAAAATTTTGGAAAAACATTAACATATATATATATATATATATATATATATATATATATATATATATATATATATATATATATATATATATATATATATATATATATATATATAATAAAATATATATATATATATATATATATATATATATATATATATATATATATATATATATATATATATTTTTTAAAAAAAAAAACAAAAACAGTTTAGGGGCATCTATTCATTAGGTAAAGTGTTTTTCTTTCGACTTGAACTCCTCCCTTCCCCTAGGTAGGTTTTGTCAAGGCTTTATAGTCTTTTTCTCTATTTACACTCACAGAAGACTACACAGACACTAAAGTCAAAAGAACCCATTTCTTTTTAAAACTCACAAATCATTAAAAAACTTTAGGAAAAGACAGGAACTAACGGGACACGGCAAGAAACGAGTAAGTTTTTCTTCCTGTTACGTCAAATTAGAAAGTTGTTCGGCTAAGCCCGAAACCCGAAAGTCGTTCGATTAAGCGGGAAATTTGAATTCAACACCTTTTCTATGCATTTATCCATTTTTTCCTTTTTTCTAATTTTCAACTAGTACTTGGCATTGTACAAAATTTGCAACTATTCCTGCCAGTATTCTTACATTTAACTACACAACAACTATTATGCATCATTTTTAATATTTTTATCTAAAAGTTTACATTTAAATTAAGCATGATTTGACCACAGCGGGCGCCGCAATTGATTCAGCTGCCCTCACCATACACTCCGCTCCCTGCCAATACTAGGTACAGTAACGGCCATTAAATCTTGGAAAATTCTTTTTCCCTTTCGTAAAATTGGCTTATGCCACCTTCTACTGAATATAAATACCTGCTGAAAAACCTAATAAAGAAACAGGTGTCCGTTGTCAGTGTCTAAAAATATTTTTTAAAATGCCAAACTTAACTTTGGATCAAAAAGTATTAATTATTCATTACATTGAGCAAAGAGGTTTTTCCAGAAAAGGATGTGGCGGAAGAGCTTAACATCCCAAAGAGTATATATACTATTCATTTTGTTTTGAAAAAATGGCAGGAAGTGGTCGCCCCAAACTATCGAATCAAGAACAAGACAATAATTTAGTTAATGTTTTGAGAAACCAACCATTTAAATCTGTAGTTACAGCGCCATCCGGCAGCCTTAAAACAGTTTTTAACAAATGCCAATAAAAAACAAGGCATTGGATTTGCTCTACAATTTTACTTGGAAACTCCGATTTTTTGGGAAAATGTAATATTCACCGATAAAAAAGTGTTTTAGTCGTGTTACAATGGGATAGATACTTAAGGTGTACAGTACAGGCCCAAGGGGAAAAGATTTGATGAAAAATATACCCAAAAGATTGGTGTATGTTATTTTATCGAAGGAAGGTTGAATGGGAGGTATAATGCCACAGATTCCAGTGCATGCTGGGATCTCGGAAATCGTAAGAGATGAAGTCGGTTAAATTACGGGTTGGGATTTAGGTGCCTAAAACATGCCTATTAGAAAATTTTAAAATTCATACTTTTCCGGGGGTATCTGGGGAAAAAAGAAATTTTTCCCATTTCGTTTTTTTTTTTTCTGACGTTATTTGAGATATGGAAAAACAAAAAAAAAAATTTTCATGGCCACTTTTTAAGCTTTACAGAACAGCGTTGAGAGGTTTTTGTAAAAATTTGTTTTTTAAACCATCATCAACTTTATTTTTTTAAAACGGCACTTAATTGTTTATTGCATTTTTTTTTAAACAGTTATAATTCCAATTACAATGATGTATAACACTTAATATTTTTTTTTTAAATAAACATATTTTCCATAAGAGGCAATGAGTTAGACAAGGAACCCAAATCATTTTTTATAGGGGCGTTCCATTTTTGTAAATAAATATTAAGTGTTATACATTTTTGTAATTGGGATAATTAGGGGTTAAAAAAAATTAAATAAAAAACTCAGGTCCGTATTTAAAAAAATAAAGTTGATGATGGTTTAACGAAAACGAGACGTCCGAGGAAAAATCTCTCAACGGTGTTTTGTAGAGCTTAAGAAGTGGCCATGAGAAAGTGTCTTTTGTTTTTCCATATCTCTTTAAATAACGTTAGGAAAAATTAAAAACGAAATTGGAAATTTGGTTTTTTTGGATACCCCCGGAAGTACTCGGAATTTTACAACTTTCTAATAGGCATGTTGTTAGGCACCCAAATGCGCAACTTTGCCATAATTTTCCGATTTCGTATTTTTTAGGGTTTCCGAGATCCCCATGCAAGCACTCGAATCTGTGGCACCCTGTATATAGATCTACTGCATGTAGACATGGAAAATGTTTGGGGCTTATTAGTTAAAAAAATAAATAGGGAAAATAAGTTTAGGCCGCAAAATGTAAACGAACTTAAGATAAAAAAGAGCGATTTACAAACATTGGCAGAAAAGTCAAAATTTGACAATTTTTTTGCCCAAGATTTTTTTGGCTGTCACTGTACATATACCAAATTTTAAGTTTCTACTCTGTCGGGAAAAGCCCTATAATGTCGATGACTCAATAAGAGGGTGAGTCAGTCAGTCAGTAGTAAAATAGGCGATTTTAAAAATCGAATACCTCGGAGACCACTCGACATAACTTTCTTAATTTTTTCATTGGTAATAAGAATACTTATGTGAATTTACATACGAAATCTCATGCCCTTATGTGAAACGATAACGAAGTTATGCTACGGGAAAATACACTGAACCGTTTCATGTAATATACACACTACGTGCGCCTATATTTTAATCACTTTATAAGTCAACCCAACCATTGGTATGGGTAATGAACCCTTAAATATTTAAGGTTAATTTTTAGCTTTTTAAATTATAACTATATTATGAAACTATTCAAATCGTATAAATAATTATCCGAGTAAATAGTTAGCACTCAAGGTCAAAAGAGTAAACGCAAATTAACAGAAGTCAAGATCAAAACAATAAATCAGGTTAGTTTTCGACTTATTACCTCAACACATCATCGTAATAATTCCAAGAATAAAAACTATTTTAGTTTCTCTACTGGCAAGAGAGTAATTTTATGTCGTCATTTATTAAAACTTATTGTTGCTTTGAAACGTTATTTTTTTGCATTTGACTAGTTTAATCTAGAGTATGAGTCACGCTAATTAGGTACTGTTATTGTAATTTCCCATAAAAAGTTAAAAATTGATAATTCTGGCTCTCGAGTTTTCGTTTGTACTGGGTGTTTCGTTATGGCTGGCGAGGCACCATAAATCAGAAACTACGAGGGAGGTTTAATTCAGGGATCGCCCGACACCAATATTGGTATCTCGGCAGCCGAAAGGAGTCTCTCACTCTGCAAAATGTGTACGAATTTTATTTAAGGCATTGCAGAATGTCTCGCAGTGTCTTGCAGTACTTTGCAATGAATCGCAGGACCACGCAGTGCCTGAAGGCGGCGACTGACTTGTAACTTAACGTTGTAATGTAACATTACACAATGAGCATTACACGCAGTGAATACAGAAAGCTGAGCCGTTCGCGGCGAGCTGTTTGCGCTCGCGGCTGCTCCATCGGATTGTCGGTTTTTTCGCTAATCCGTTGGAAGTGTTCGGCGCTAGACAATCAGTGAAGCAGTTTGTTCGTTGTGAGCGTATGGGAAAGTCGCGTTTTTTCTTATTTTATTATTTAAATGAAATTCATTTTCTGCATCAAGTTGAAGCGGGATCGTGAGAAAACCCTGCTTTTTATTGACAAATATAGAAAAAAAGCAATTTTTTGGGATCCTCGTCATAAGGATTATTTTAACAAATTTTAAAAAAATGACGCATGGAAGGACCTGGCAGATGAAATGAGAATAAATGTAGAAGAATGTAAAAAAAATAGCAGCCTACTGGCGTCGCTTAGAAGGAAGAAAGCTAAAAGGCAGAAAAGCAGCGGTACTTTCTGTCACTGTTATCGCCTTTCGAAAGAAAGTGTGTGCTTTGGCCACTTTTGGTCCGATCAAGTTAACCAGGAGTTTAAAATCTGTTGCACTCATTCGCACGAAGTTTTTATATTGGCCTGTGAATTTTTGATTTTTAAGAATGCTTCATAAAGTCTGTTCACCGTTTTGTTGTCTGCTTTTGTACAAATTCGTTACCCAAACGCGTTTTTTTCTTTTTTTTTTTCGTTTTCAAATAACTGTAGCGTACGGGCAGAAATGTAAACGCGACCTCCATGTTTGACATATTCGACGACACTGTGAAGACGAATGGTGGATCACTCGTGAACCAAGCATTTAAACGCCAGTGGTGATAAACTAAAACAGTCGCCTCCTTAACAATGCTTTAATACTGCAGGTCTTCGCAACCTGTCGCAATGTCATGCAATGCATTACAGTGTCTTGCAATACGTTGCTGCGCCGCGCAATGTTTTGCTGCGCCGCGCAATGGGTTGCAGCGTCTCGCAATGCTTTGCAGTGTCTTCCAGTGCCTCGTAGGGTTCTACACTGTTTCGCAGTATTTTTTTTTAATATTAATAATAATTAATATTATGTACAAGAAATAATGAGTGAGAGGCTCCTAGTCGGCAGTTGTTGCCGATTATCGGTATCGAATCGTATTGGCAATAAAATTGCCGATACATAGGCATATGTAAAATGAAGAATTCTGAACAATTTTTGCTCGTGAAGAGTCAACAGTTATATATACAATTAATTTATCTATGTATTTTGTGATTATTAGCAACAAACGTTTAGTTTTTTATTTTACAAAAAAAAAACAGTGTGTGTTAATTAATTGTCTAGAAAGTTTAGGCAACGCCGATTTGAACAATTTTGGTTAATGCTTGTTTTCAGGGTTTTGATTACGAATCTAAAAGAGTTTCTACCTCGGTTTTTACTCAGAAATGTTTTGTTTTGAGATATTCATCATTGATCTTGAAAATCAAACTAACCCTATTTTCACTATATATCCCTCCTTCTTTTTGTACATACACGATTTTAATTTTAACATTAAATTTTATAAACACCTTTTAAAAACGTGTTTTAATATTTATTTCACACCATTTTTTCATTCCAAAAAATTTCACCTTTAAAGGCGGCGACCATGTTTGCTGAAAAAATCCCGGTGTATATACATGGTTGCGACGTTTAAAAGTAAAGCTTTGCTATAAAATGGAAAAAAAAGCGTAAAATAAATATAAAAACAAGTTTTTAAAAGAAGTTTATAAAATATTGTGAATTGAGTACCAAAATTCGCTAAAACCGGTGTTGTCGCAGCTTTAATGGGGAAAAAACGGCGGTGAAGTTTCACAGTTTGGCTAATAAAGACGTTTCCTAATTTTTAAAAAAAAAATAAATTTCCTTAAACATTTTATTTTTTTTTATGAAATTTTTTTAATTTTCTTTTTTTGACTGTTTTTTTTTTGTTTTTCAACACTTTTCTTGAGAATAAATTACTTCTTGTTAAATATTTACAAAAACTAACAATAATAAACAGTCCTACAGGAATTAAACCACGCCAAGACGGGTGAGTCCATCAACGGTAAAACTGGAACCTTAGCATTATTCCCACTTAAGTACGCTGGGTCAGCGGTTTTACGACTTTTACGTCAGTGCATATATTTCACTATTTCTCCTTTTTGCACACAATTCTTAGTTTTTACACTAAATTGACACCCAAAATTTTATAACTTCCTTTTAAAAACTTGTGTTTATTTTTATTTGACACCTTCTTTCCATTTAATTGCAAACCTTCACTTGCAAACACCGCCACCACGTATATACGCTAGGGATTTTTTCAGCAAACATGGCCGCGGCGTTTGAAAGTGAAACTCCATAATTTATTTGAAAAAGGTGTAAAATAAATATAAAAACAAGTTTTTTAAAAGTGTTAATAAAATATTGTATGACAATTTAGTGTTGAATTCAAAAATTGTGTGCAAAACGAAGGGGGAATATAGTGAAAATGGGGTTAGTTTGATTTTCAAGTTTATTGATGGATATCTTAAAAACGAAACGTTTTTGACTAAAAATTCTTTCAGATTCTTGATCAGTGTCCCAAAAATACCCCGTATACCAAAATGGGTCAACATCGGCGTTGCCGCAACCACCAAAAACAGAACTAAAATAAAAAACCAGCAATAATAATAAACAATTCGTTATTTTATCTAACTTCTAATTCAGCCAATTTTTTTTCTTAATCCACCTTTTCTAACTGTTCCCAGCCACATATATTTTCGAATGTCAACAGTAGGTACTTTATTATA
The DNA here is from genome assembly GCA_019359885.1 of Listronotus oregonensis. Taxonomy (NCBI): domain Eukaryota; kingdom Metazoa; phylum Arthropoda; class Insecta; order Coleoptera; family Curculionidae; genus Listronotus; species Listronotus oregonensis. Next base: position 4,574 of record JAHBCN010025183.1, on the reverse strand, counting down.
TTGTGTATTTTAAGAATCATCAGAAATAGAGACGTCTAATGTCATTTTTTAATACCAGCCGAGTCCAAGCACCTTAAAGTGTGTATATTTAGATGAAAGCGTGCTTATTTATAAACATACGTAGGTAAATGCAATGTTTGCATAACACACTCCAAACGAAACCAAAATATACACAAACCGGTATCCAGGAAATCTATCCCTCGATTTCACCATATTACCTATTCAATTCCATATAAGGAACACCATTATTTATTCAAGTGACTCGCTTAAAATGTCTTTCTATACATAACCATTTGCATTTATTATGCGTTAGGCGTTACCATGGTTACGTTGCACTTTTGGGTTGGAAACCATAGTAACTAATCCCCGTAAATAATTTAAAACAAATGACTAGGTCGGAAGGAAACAGTTGCTTAGGTTCTTTCAACAGCACCTGAGAGCCAAATTTACACTGCTACAATAGGTTTTTTTTTAAATATACGTGCTACTATTATTTATCTATGACTATTGCCTATAATTGAATAAAAAAAATGACATGACAAATAATCAGCCCCGTTTCGATAGCCACAGAAACCTGTTTTTAAAAGGAACGCTTATAGCAGTGATGTTTTGACCAAAAATGGTAGAAATGTATTGAATAAGAACCAGCAGGAGCTGTAAAAGTTATTTTTAATGTGAACCAGATGTTTTCTTGATATTATTTAACTCTTATATTACAGTTATTTTAATCAGCTAGCCAATTAGGGCATGCAATTTAGGTCCCTGACTTTTATCAAGATCTTTAGCACTTTCATTAACTTTTAACTGTGGTAGGTTGATAAGTAAATAATTTTTATTGACACTTAGACGTCAAACAGGTGTTTTTCCTAGGCTACTTGATTAAAAAATTTGTCTTTGTGAGCTTAATTTTGTCAACTTTATTAGTCCCAATAAAATATTAAGCTTAACCCGTTAATATGCAAATTAAAGGCTGTTGCCTAGCCTGAGGGTGTTAGAATGCTTATAAAGTCACAAAGTATTTTTTATTTACAATTGTCCGTCAAATTTTATCCCACTTTCCACTCAAAACTGACCTGTTTTCCAGTCCTGGGTAAAGTTTCCATATTAGTCCCATTGACTACCGGGGCCTTCTCACTAACCCCCCCGTTCGGGGTGCTCCCGTTCCCAAGAGCCATCCTAAATTAACGAACAAACACTAAACAGATAACATGAATGAGTTTTCACGAACTGGAAGCTCGCTATCGCATTGTCAAATGCAATTTTTCGCAAAAGTCGGAAGCAAAAACGGTACACCTCAAATCACCCGATACAAACGCGTCGAAAATCAAGTCTGCAATGAATTTTTTGTTTCGGGGCCAATTTTATTCGTTGAGCTAATTCACACCAAACTTTTGTTTTCCGTCTCTGTCTAGTTCGTAACGGGGATTTTATTCATATGTTTAGTCAAATGTCTGCTCTTAACTCACCTGGAACTACCTGCATGAATACGAGCCGTACGTCAACTATCCCATCTCTTTCTGACAAGGACTTAACTAATATTTCTGTTTCAAAGACAGCTGTTAACAATTTTACTCAAATATTGCGCAAGTCGGAAACAGCCGATGGTTTCTTTGTTTTACTTGACAAAATGGTGAATGTAAATTTATTTAAAATTATGTAAGAATTTTAAAGATCTTATATCACAGAAATATTTGATTCTAATTATTTTTTATGAGATAATATTTTGCCAAAGAGGGTAATTGCCTAGAAAGTTGCGGCAACGACGATTTTGACCAATTTTGATGTACAGGGTTTTTTTTGAGGCGTTGATCACGGATCTAAAAGAATTTTTAGTCGAAAACGTCAATTTTATTGACGAGCTCTTGCTCTGTAGCTAATATTGCCAAACCAGATAATCTTTTCTGTAAGATAGTACACCTCAATTTTTTTTAATTATCTTTAATTTTAAAAATGACCTTTTACCAGAAGCAACACAGGTAAAGTTAGGAGGATTCATAATAAAAAAGTGATTTTTAGTAAAGATGAATTTTGGGTTTTTTTTTAAATATGTTTGGGGAAGATATCGAGAGGGATTTGATATGTCAGTGGTGTGCCCCGGGTGTCGGACTAAGATTTGCTGGCTTTTTTTTTCCGCTTATCACCAATCTAAAGTCAAAAGGGGGGGTCAAAGGGCAAAAAAATGTAAAAAACCCTAAAAACCTACACGGTCCCTTTTTTCCGGCAAAAACCCCGCTAACACGGAATGTTTGGACTAGGTACGTCTATATAAAATATAGGAGATACAAAAAATTCATAGAACAAAACAGGGAGCTTTTCAAATTATCTTTAAAAAATTTACATAAACATTTTTAATAAGGTAAATAATAAGGGATATATAAACAAAAATGTAATTTTCACAAAAAACTTCAATCCAAAATAGGAAAAAAAAATTATTAATGTGATTTTTAGGTTTTTTTTTAATAATAAATCATTTATTTTATTCATTTGAATCAAAAATAACAAAATCTGCAGAAAAAATCCAAAAATTAAAAAGAAATGATTTTCAAATTTTTTCTATAGATAAACCTTTTAAATACGGTTTTTAGATCTTGTAGTGTCTGATCTCTATGTTCATAATCGAAAAATTTTGTAAGCCAATATGCTTTCCACGCATATTGGCGCCGTTATAATAACCTGCACCTCTGATGTCTTTATATTTTGCAAAAGTTCAACTACAAAATTCAAACATTCCATGGTATCGGAAATTTCCGATAAAATAGTTTGGACTCACAAGGTTCTAAAACCGAGTACGTCCAAGGAAGTTTAAAGGTGTATGGAAGCCCAATGCCATGGCCCATTCGATCAAAAAATGTCCAGCCCAGTATGAAAATAACTGTCAGAGTTGGCACCGCCGATTTTGCGCAATAACGAAATTCCACGAAATAATTTAATATGTTCCCTACTTACACACTGATAAATCAGTGTGTGTTAGAGCAACACATACTTTTATAAAGCCGTATTAGTTTCGATTGTTTTGCTTTGTGTGATTATATTTTGTGGTTGCAGAAGTTTTTTGGATTGATAAAAACCTTCTTATTTTAGTGTTTAGTGTTTATTAAATTGTGACTATAATTTTGTGTTTATTGTTTGTTACTTATAATATCGTAACAAAATGACTAGAGGTTGTATAGTTTTGTCTTGCAAATCTAAGGGTAACATCCCGGGGTTTTTTCTTTAGGTAAGTATTTTTATATTTAAATTAGGTGCTTCTTTTGAGGCGTAACGTTAGGTAACCGAATAAATAATAAATATCAATTATGAATAATAGAAAATGAAAATTTCAGGAAAATTAGTGAGAAAAGTAAGTTTTTAAAATGATTTCCCAATGTTTGTGTATTTCTATGGATTATTAAAAAAAAATTGATTTTGGGTTTTTTAAACTTACATTATCAACTTTTTTTGCTCGACATACTGTAGACATAATATTTAACGGATTAACGGTTACTGTTACAATGGATACCTAGGTACCAAAAGGGTTTCTAAACATTTTTTAAACCCCTTTTTTCTGTCTCATGAATGTTTGTTATTAGTGAAAAGTATTGCCTAAAAAAATCTTAGGGTTAGATTAACTCATTTACACTATCTTTTCCCTTCTTTTATCACAAAAAAGGTGATAATCCAGAAACTATCATACAATTTTGGGGAAAATTTTTTTTAAAAAATCGTGTTTTATTTATTTACAAAGTTTTTGGAAAATACAAAAATCCCAAAAAAATCGACCATTTAAATGAATGTAAAGTGGGGGCCCTCTATTCTTTCCAATTTTATCAGATGATATAAAATTCAATATTACACAATAATTTTAAATATTCTATGGTAGTATCGTTTAATAACCAAAAATTTTGTGCAAAAAAAAAAAAAAAAGTGAATGCTTGAATTTGACATTTGATGATGTCAACTTTATAGGTAGTAACAAAGAATTATGGAAGTCCGGCTCTGACCTACTATTCATTGCGCAAACTCCGCGGGGCCAACCCCCCTATTCCCGCTGCCCTGCACGCCTGGACAATTTTGTTCTACAGTATTGGGCTTCCATACACCTTTAAACTTCCTTGAGTACGTCACACTAAATAATTTTTTTAGGGTATTAAATTTGAATTAAAACATTTTTGAAAATTATGGAGCGGAGAAAATGCTCGAGAAACGCAAAGAAGATTTTTCGAGAGTTTTCCATAGACTCTATTTGAAGAAACAAAAACATTGAAAAATAGGCGAAGAAATATAAGAAAACAAAACATAAGAAATCGAGCAATTGTTCAATATTCTGGGATAAATCCGATGAGTTCTATTCCGCAGGCAGTACGAGATGTAAGGTATGGCCTAGAGCTACGAAGGGTCAGTTATGGAACAGTTCAAAGAACTCTGAAAAAATTAAGTATTAAACCATATTGTATCCTTCCCGTTCAGTATCTAACTCAAGAACAAAAAGAACTTCGTTTTCGATTTGTTGCTACGACGTTGATGAAAATATTATGGACTGATGACGTCATTCACAACCGGAGAAATACAAATTACTGGGCAGCAGCTAACTCTCA
>JAHBCN010025182.1:0-11349 GCA_019359885.1 Listronotus oregonensis | reverse complement strand
TTCCAAAAATATTAGGATTTTCGTGGCTGAGGCTGAGGAATTAAATAGTAGAGATCGAACGCTGTAAGAAGTAAGAACAACACCGATACGTCACGGTCTAAAGGAAACTGATAAAAACCGTGACCTTTGGGTTTTTCCCTAACAGCGTTCGATCTCTTTTTAAACCCATTTTGTTTTGGGTTATTTAAAAAAAACAATTTAAATGCGCGCCTTATGAGAAACCCTTAAGAAAACCACAACCCCTACCAGATACTCTACTAGTTGCCACTGATACATGCATAGATACCTGTTTGAATTGTAAATAAACAATTTATAATAATATTTCGGTAAGGAAGACATAATAAAAATGTTTAATTTTAAAAAGGGTAATTTATACACATATACGAAAATTAAAATTTTGACGATCATGTTCATAGGTTTGTTCTAATAGTTTCAAGACGATCGGCCAATCCGCCAAAACTTTAAAAAAGCACCAAATTTTAAATATGTTGACATAAAAATAAAATTACTTTAAATTTTTTTAAATTTATCGGGCCCACGAATGATTTTATTGAAATATAATGTACGGGTGTTTCCCTAGAGCCCCTGATCAAAATTTCGGAGCTCGAATTTTATCGGAAATTTTATTTTTTTGGGGTTATAACCCCCCGGACCTAACCTCAAAACTACAAAACCTTTTCATAAAATTTTCCCTTCTTAAAATTGGTTGCCCCCAAAAGGTAGAATTTTTTTATGATAAATAATTTATTATTTTTTAGCATAAACATATTTGTATGTTTCTTTAGTACTTTAATCGTTGTTTTTAAAAAAAAAACACCACAAACAAAATTATTTAAGCAGTTGTAAAACTTGTGAAAAATTTAAAAAAATCCTTTTTATATTCGAATTGTGTAAAAATGGACTTTACATTCCGCATTTTTTTTGTTTTGAAAAAGAAGATTTTTTTTGTCAACTGTCTTTTTGAAAAATGCATGTTCGGGGAAATGGAATATAATGTAAAAAATATTAAAAAAAAAACAACTTGCAATTTAAGTGCAAAAAAATCCGTATGTACCCTTATTATAACGCGTCTTTTACAAAAAATTAAACGATGTTCTTACCTGGATTAAATGATTTTTAATAGGATTTTTTTAATTTCTCCATTAAAGACATTTAATATTTTTTTCCAATCTGGTAAAAACAGTTTTAAAAATTAAAATTTGGGCCTTTATTTGCAACCCACTAATCTGTTTAAAAATTCCCGATAGGGGGGTTGACTTTTTTCTAAAAAAAAAATTTTTAAATGTGGGTTTTTTTGAAAAAAAAAATAGGTAAATAATCTAAAAAAAATTTATCCGTAAAATCAAAGGGGTTTGATCATAAATTTTTTAATTTCTATCAAAGTTTTTTTAAAAAAGAAAAAAAGGGTTTTTAAATTTTTGGTTTTCTATTGGGGCGTTATAACTTAAAAAATAGATGTTTTTGACCGTATATATAACAAATTTTAAAAAATCGGCGGGGGCCCGGGGAAGAAAAAAAAATCAAAAAGACTTAAAAAAAAAAAATTCCCAAAAGCAAAAAAGGTTTCACCACTTAAAAAATTTTTCCCCAATTTTCTAACCTTTTACATTTTTAAAGTATTTTTCTCTTTTGGGTTTTTAAGGGTCCCAAAATGACTTTTTTCTATCGGGTAAAACGATAAAAACCCATTTTATCTTGGTTTCATCTTTACCCTCATTTTAAAGTTTCACCAGATAAACGTTTTCAAATAATAATAGATGAAAATTAACTTTTGGGACGTATATTTAAAATTCCCCCCTTCATAAAAAAAACACCCAAAGGGAAAAATTTTTTTGATAAATAATTATAATTTTTAAAAAAAAAACTTATTTTTAACTTTTTTATCTTTGGGTTTTTTAAAAAAAAAACATAAACAAAAAATTTTTAAAAAAAAAAACAACAAAAATTATTTAAGAATTTGTAGAACTTGTGCAACAATTAAAAATATTTTTTAAATTCCCGGTAGTTTAAAAATGGATTTTAAATTTTACCGCATTTTTTTTGTTGGGAAAATCAAAATTTTTTCAACACCTTTTAAAGAAATCCAAATTTTGGGGAAAAGGTTTAATTTAATGTAGTAATATCTGTCTTTCTAAATAAAAAACCTTCCCGGAATATAATGGGTTTAAAACCCTATTAAAATTTTTAAAATTTTTTATAAAAAAATTAAACTAATTTCTTACTTTTGGGTTAAAATTTATTTTTTTTTAGGGTTTTTTTTAATTTTCATTAAAAAACAATATTTTTTTACATTTTAAAGCCGGTAAAAAAAAAATTTAAATTTGGGCCTTTATGGTTCCCACTAATCTGTCTCAAAATTTCTAGATAATTTCGCTGACTTTTTTTAATAAAAAAAAAAATTTTTTTTTTAAAGTGTTTTTGATAAAACTAATGAGTAAATAATCGTAAAAATAAGTTGATCCTGTAAAAAAAAAAAGGGGTCATATAATAAAATTATTTATTTTGGCTGTAACCGTTTTAAAAAGGAGCAATATTAGAAAAGTTTGTTCATTTTTTAGGTTAGGTTCGATTAGGGCGTTATAACTATAACTAAACTAAAAAAATGGGGTGTTTTTTGACAAAATTTGACCAGATTCGTGGGTTCGCCCAGAAAAAATCCCGTTTTAATAAATTTTTAAAAAAAAACGGCGGGGGGCCCATAAAGGGGAAAAAAAAATTAAATTTACAAAAAAAAAAAAACAATTCCATAAAAACAAGGTTATCACCTGGTTTTTTTTACCTTTTTGGTATTTTTCTACTTTTTTACACTTTTTAAAAATAAAAATTTTCTAAAATTTTATTTTAAAAGTTTCCCCTTTCACGTGATAAAGTAAAAAATTTATAATTTTTTTTTTGGATAAACTTATTTTTTTTAAATTTTTTTTAGTCGTTGCTTTTAATAGAAAACACAAGAAAAAAATATAAAAAAAAAAAAAACTAAATTATTTAAGAAGTGGAAAAAAGGACTTAACATTTACCGCCTTTATTTTTGTTGGGAATATCAAAATTTTGTCAACTAAAGGGCATCAAATAATTTTAATTTTGGGGGAAAGCTTGGGTTTTAAAGTAGTAATATCTGTCTTCTAAATAAAAACACCTTGCAATATAAATTTGGAATTTATTACCCCTTTTCATAATGCGTCTTTTATAAAAAATTAAACTAATGTTCTTAATTGGATTAAATTATTTTTTTTTCGGATTTTTTTTAATTTTCTATTAAAGACCCGGGAAAAAATTTTTTCATTTAATATTGGTTAAAACAATTTAAATATTAAATTTGGCGCTTTCCAATCTGTGTAAAAATTCCCGAAATTTGTTGGGTTTTTTTTAAAAAAAAATAAAATTTTTGAATGTGTTTTTTATGTAAAACTAATTAGTTAATAATCGTAAAAAAAAAAGTTTATCCTGTAAAATTAAAGGTGTTATATCATAAATTCAATTACTTTGGCTCTAACCAGTTTCAAAAAGGAGGAATATTAGAAAAGTTTGTGCTTTTTTTGAGGTTGGGTTTTGATTAGGGCGTTATAATTTAAAAAACTAGAAGTTTTCGAAAAAATCTAACTTCAGATTCGTGATTGCCCAGAAACCCCCGTATAAAAAATTTATAAGAAAATCGGTGGTGGGTCCGATAAGAAAACCAAATATCAGTTAAAAACAAAAAAAACAATAAAAAAAAAGCAAGATTATCACCTACTTAAATATTTTCTACGTTTTACTTTTTTTCCGGTTTTAAAGGATGCAAAAAATACTTTTATATGCTTTTACTGTCGGAAAAGAAAAACCTATAAAAACTTATTTAAATTTGGGAAGTGGTCATCTTTATTTGATCGTTTCGACGTTTCACGAGATAAATGTACTCAAATAATGATAGATGAAAATATAACTTATGTTAGTACATGAAAGTAAACAAAAACAAATAATTTTTATGTTAGTATATTCTATGAGTATGAGTACATTAACAATGTAACATAATGGCTATTTAAAAAAAAATTACAATGCAGTAAATCGTTTTTTTTTCTAAAAAAAAATTTCCCTAAAAATAAAATACCTAAGAAAAAACAGTGTCATTACATTTAAAAAAAGGGGTACTTACATTAATGAAATTATTATTTAGTCTGCACAGGAATCAGTTTTTTACAACAGTTTGTTGGCTACTTTCATGGGGAAAGATATTTTCTAAAGGGGAAGAAATTCTGGGGAAATTTTTATTAATTTTAAAAATATTATGGGATTAAAAAAAATTAATACAAAATAACGGCCAATTTCAAAAATTTTAAAAAATTTTTTAAAAATATTAAAAAAAAAGTTTATTTACTTTATCTTAAACACTAGATCAATAAACGAATTTTAAGGTTCTTAATTTATACTTTGCGTCTTGCAGTTGACGACTAGAGACACGGTCTTTAAAGATACATTTAACATGCTTTATTCTAAATATAATGTTATTGTTCCAATTTAAAATCGCCATTGTTGTTCGTAGGACAGACGACCGACCCGAATCGGGACTTAAAATTTAACTTCATTCATCGAGCGCAAGACATTAAAAGATGACGTCATGTAACGGGAAAGGGATGTTCAAAAAAATTTTCCTTTAAAAAAAAAAAGGGGGAAAAAGGTTTTAGCATGCCGTGTGGGGGTTGGCGGGGCCCCCAATTTTTTGGGGGAATTTTAATTTTTGCAAAATTTGTGTTATTTTATTTAAAAATTTAAAGGGTAAAAAAAAAAATTGCAGTACCTACGTCATACATTTTTAATATTTGTTGATGTTTTATGAAAGTGTTGCCAGGGGCCCCCCTTTGGGCGAGGGGAACCCCGGACCCAGACATATGCCCCCAGCGGCAAAATTTGGGGCGGCATTTATGTCGATAAAATATGAAACAAGTAAATAATACGTAAATAAATAAAGCCGCCTTCGGGGGCCCGTAATTTAATTTTTTAAATTTTTTTCCGATTACGCATTTACCGTTTTCTTTGTGAACAATAAAATCTTTATTATGAATTTACCTATAAAAAACTTTAAAAAACGATCCGGCGCGGCGCTGTCTTAGGGCGCGGCGCTGTCTTAGTTATGTCGAATTGTACCAAATACGCAAAAATTCCTAGCTAAAATTTTTACTTGAGTACAGAAGCACATTTGTTAACTTAAAATTTTTTTTCTACTATTGTTATATGTATATTCTCTCTTTTGTAATGCTAAAGGTTCGAAAGGAATATGTACTCTAATTTAATTAAGGTAAAATGGTTGATTACCGGCTCATGCAAAATGGGAAAGGTAATTCCGGCCTAAATAGATACATCAACTTTACGCATAACTTATTTATATTTGCCCGAAAAATTCGTACAACATAGTCTGTGATACAACTATTTTCCACCCATAAAAAATACGTATAAAGAAGGGGTTGCGGGACTCGCCGGCAAAGCCAGTATTAAAGAGTCAAATGTTGGAGTTCTTTCGTAATTTTCTTTGTTTTAATTAGTAATTTGACTTTATGATTAAGGATGTATGGCCAATATTTAGTAAAAATAAAAATGTCTAGATATAGTTTCGATTTTATTTTTTTTTAAAAAGGGTTTTTTTTTTAAAAACATTTCTCTCATTTTATTTAATATTTGTTAAAGAAAAATATCTAAAATTACAAAATTAAAGTAGGCCGGTAATAGATTAATATTTTGGGACCCGCTTATTGAGCCGGAATTGCAAATAATTAGCAACTATTTTCAGTTATTTTTTTTTAATATGTGTAATAAGAAGCCAAACACTTTTTGTTCGTATTAAGGTAGAAGGGCCAAAAAAAAATTAATACTTCTATTCCCGGGCTTATATGTTTTTTTCTAAAAGGGGTTAAATATGTCTCCTGTTTAACAAAGCATAAAAGCGTGTAATTACAAAAACATATGCCATTGTAAGTACGTTTGTGAGCCAAGAATAAAGAATATTTAGATAATTTACACTTTGGCTAATAGAATAAGATTTACGAAAACATATGTTTTACTTTTTTTTTTTTTTTTAAAAGAAGCAAAAAAATTAGAGTAATAAGCAAGAATAAAATGGGCCGGTAATATGTTAATATTTTTCATCTTAATGCAATTTCGGCTCATTAAGCCGGACTTACGGAAAATTTCAGATTTCTTTTTAAATTTTTTTTTTTTTTGTTAAAAGAGGAAAAAAAATAATACTGGTTTTAGATATTAACTGTTTATTAAAATTATTAAGAAGGGGCATTCTAAGGGTGGGCGGTAAAACTTTTTTCCCAATCATATATCAATCTACGATTTATCATACATTCATTACTGCCTCATAAGAACCCAAGTATCATTTTAGGAAACTGCTGACAGTGTGGGCAACATTGTTACCCATATAAACTGTATACTTTTTTTACAAATTTTGTTTTGATTTTTTTTATGAACAAGATTTAATGCTGCTATGTTGCCGAGGTGTATCTAAAATAATATTGTAAGTTGCGAAAAAATTTTTTAAAAATTAAAGTTTGCATATATTTTTTTTATTTATTTAATTGCTTATTTATAAAAAATTTAAAAAAGCTACATTATAACTTTGATATTTCCAATAAAAATGAAACTACTAATTACAGTTAAATTCAGATTCTCAGAATAGATTCTGATGTACTAAATCCCTCTGAAAGTCTGAATTGTTTTTTGATCCGTCCGAAAACGTACATCTTGCTGAAGACCCAATTTTTTCTTAAAGATTTTAATTCTGTTAAATATTTAAACCCATCAGTATCTCTAAATAATGTGACAAGCACTGAAACTCTAAGTATTCTTAATTAAACTGAGAAAAAACCCTTAGTGAATGAAAACGAAAAAGAAATATTCGATTAAAACAAAACTGATTTAGAAGCCTATAAAAAAATATTTTTTTTCGCAAAAAAAGCAATTGGGAAGTGCTGTGACAAAGTCCTGATTGTTTAAAAAACGCCTCCAGATTCAACAAAACCAGAAAATAAAGGAGATAGTAGCAACAAAAAAAAATATATCTGTTTTGGTAGTAACACCTCCAAAATTTTCAACGCCATTTAAAATCGTTTTTTTTTTTCCAAAAAAAAAAAAAAATTTATCAAAAAAGCTAATAACAAAAAAATGCCAATCGTCGCAATATCAGGGGGTTTATTAAGTATCAACGAAGAATTAATTCCGAAAAAAGAAAAAAAAACTAAAAAAAAAACGAGTAGATCTAAAAAAAGGAAAACGGAAGGTTTTTTGAAAATAGTGAAAATAAAAATAAAAAAAAAAAAGTTAATTCAAACAGTTTCGCGGAAGGTTTAGAAAGGGAGGGAGAGTTTTTTTTTATGGGATTGACTGACAATAAAACAAAAAAAAAAAAGAAATGGAAAAAATAAATTAAAATAATATTTCTTGAAATAAAAGAAAATTAAACAAATAGTTTAAAAAAAGGAGACTATGTTATCTTTAAATATGTGCAAAAATATTTTCCAGTCCCAGAAAAACCAAATTAAACTCGTTCTACATAAAAGTTTGGAAAAAATTGGAAGTCACTGGAAAGGGCCCTTTAAACCCAAACCGTCTATTTGTTTAATTTTCCCTTCATAAAAATAAGATACAATAATTTCTGGTAAGCCGTTTTTAAAGTTAAAACTTAGGCCGGCGTTAGATAAAAAGATTTTTCGTAGGCCGGTAACGGAAAAAAAGTGGAACATTATTAAAGATTTTTGTTTTTTTTAAAACAAAACAACTAAATTTTTATTATTTTTTTTAAATCATAAAGAACCTTTTTTTCCCCTAAGAAACATTAAATTTATAAAAATAGGAAAGTTTTTAAAAAATTTAGAGAAAAACCTAAAATTTCGTTTAAAAGGGTAATACCCCATTTTACCTTACAATAAATTAGGCAATAATCCAATAATTTTGTCCAATAATCCAATTGTTATAAAATTTTTTTAAAAATTTTAAAATTTTGGTTCAAAACTTTAAACGCCTTTACTAAATGAGTTAAAGTTCGCAAAAAAATTTTTTGGTTAACATGTAGCTCATGTTTTTTTTTTTTAAAATTAAAAAACCCTAAAACTGTGTGTATTTTGTATTTGAAAAACTTATTTTTTTTTTTTAACATAATTCAATACCCGTTTCCTTTACCTCCAAATTAATTTCTGGGGCGAAACATCTTATTTTTTCCCAGGGTGGCCCAAAGGCTGGGCGGGGCCCCGTATGTGGCAGTGGCGTATATTGACTATAAAATGTGGGAGACCCAACTACTTAAGTTAAAAATTAACAAAAAAATTGGCTAAAAAAAAATTTAAAATATACCCCCAACCCAAAATAATTTAAAATATTTTAAAAACTGGGAGGCTTTCCCCTTTTTAAACGCCACTGGTGATATTACAGGAAGCCTTTGGGATACTCAAACGTAATGTCTCCCGTCCAAGTAATCACAAAAAACCATTTATATATATGGAGGTTTTTATAGGATAGGAATAAGTATGAAAAAATGTACGTTCCGGGGTTTCGTTCCCAAAAAATTTGTAGAATTATTGAATGCTTATAAAGAAAACTTTTTGTAGTACTAAAAATTAACGTCTCCAGTTCAAGTAATCACAAAAGCTATTAAAAATAAAAGATCCTTTTTTTGGGGGTTTCTATACAATTCTAAAACTAACCAGAACTAACCAGTAACCAGAACACTGTACACTGTACGCTTTGAATTGCGCTCCCAAAACTTAACAAATTATTATGTAATAGATAGCTTCTTGTAGTACTAAAATTTAATGTTCCCCTCTAAGTAATCACAAAAACTACTCAAAACACAGGCCCACAAAAAAAAAAAAGTGGTGTGTCGGTGTGTGCTGGGTGTCGAACTAAGGTTTTCAGCAGTATTTTATCCGCTGAACACGGATCTTAAGTCAAAATTCGGGGTCAAACAGTAAGAAAAAGGCGTAATTTCAGATATTGATTTTTTTTTAAATTTTAAAAAGTCAATATCTTAAAAACTATAAAAAAACGAAACTTTATATGACATAAACTATGTATTTTTTAAAAAAAACCTTTAATTAGGTTTTATAATCTTTTTTGTCTAAATAAATATTTTTCGAGTTATAATTAAAAAAACCCAATTTTCAGGGTTTTTTTAAAAGGGATTCCCGGAAAAAAAAGTGAAAATTAATTTTTTTTTATTTTTGGTTTTTCAAAATTTTTTGTGATTTTTGGGAAATTTTAAAAGAACAAAAAAATGATTTTTTATTAAAAAAGCCAAAAACACATTAATAAAAAAAAATTTTTTTGAACTGAAATTTTTTTTTCAAAATTACATTTTCGTTTATTATTTATCTTTTTTAAAAATATTTTTTTGAACTTTTTTATAGACAATTTGAAAAGCTCTGGTTTTTGTTCCATGAAATTTTTTTTATCTCTTATAAAGGTTTGTTCCAAAAAGCATCCGGTATCGTTTCGAAATCCCTTTTTTGGGCTGTTTTTTGGTGCGCTTCGGCATACGCGGACTTAAAAAAAAAGTTTCGTGACGGTACGAAAAATAACAAAAAAGTTGGATCGCTTTTCGGATCGTTTTTGGACTGTCAAAAACATAATTTCAAATGTCTGAATTTTTTTTTTTAAAAAATTAACCCACTTTTCTACTTATTATTTTTGTGAGCAAAGTTAAAAAAAATATCACCATAATATCGTCACTTTTTTCTTTAAAAAATTAAATTTAAAAGGGGGACTTAGGGGGTGTAAAAATTAATGCTTTTGAATGATTAAACAAGCGAGGAAATAGGAAATGCTAAAGCACGATGCACGCTAGTCGCTAAATCACAGTAAACATATGAAGATGCAAGATAAAAAAAAGCTATTAATAATCAAAAAACCAGTGCCAAGATGCCCCAATGCCAAAATCAACCCCAAAAAGTTTTTAATTTTGGCCATGTTTTCGGAATTAATTCCCGAAACCGTAACATAAACGATCCCAAGTTTTGTTGGTACACAAACAGGAAAGTCCGTTCCCCTCCCTCTCTGTTGGAACGCACAGCGCACGAGCGGGATCGTTCGGTGACGGTTTTTTGACGTCCTGGAATAAACCTATAGTCAGTTCCCAAAAATTCCGTGGTAACATGTTTCTGCCGGTAAATGTACCGTGTCGGTTTTTGGGGGGTTTTTAATTTTTTTCTGTTTGACTCCCCCGTTTTGACTTCATCAGATTCGTGTTCAGCGAAAAAAAAAAGACAGAAAATCTTAGTCCGACACCCATCACACACCAATTGTTTTTGGGAGGCCTGTGAAATTAAATATGCGTTTTTTTACTGATTTACACAAGTGTGAAGACTGTACTCTTTTTAAATTGTTTCCCAAAATTTCCAAAATTATTATGTGTTTATATAAAAAAAATTCCGGGAAAAAAACAAAATGACTAAAAACAAAATGGGCGCCATACCAATCTTAATAAGTTATAACCCGGCAAAGGTTAGGGATAGATTGGTGGTGAACAAACTTGGGAAAAATGTCCAGCGATAACTAAAAAAAAAAAAACAAGCTTAGTTTACATGCTTTGAAAAGAAGAAAAAAAAAATTTGAATTAAATCAAACCCATCAATTTATTACATTACACAACCTATATGAAAAAAGCTTTTCACAAGATTAACCCCGGGAGATAAAGAAGAATAAAATATGTAACTTTAAACTTTATATAAGTAATTTAAAAAAATATCATATGTTTTTTTATAAAATAGGTAAATCTCGCGACAAGATTTGATATCACATAAATTGTGTTATGTAGTAAATTTATGGATTTAATTTAATTTAAATTTATTTTTTTTTTTTTTAGAACATGTAAATAAAACCTTGTTTTTATTTTTTTTCTATTAATTTATTTACATACCTAATTATATTTAACTAGATGAAAAGCCTGTCTCCGCCAGGCGAGAGACAATATTAAGTAGCCTCTGTCTCCGTAAACGCCTTCCCCTACGGCTAACGGTAAAAAAAAAACTTTTGCTCCCATTTTTGTCCCGGGGGGGAAATTCAAAAACGGCCTTTTGTTAGGTTCTAGCCACTGCTAAAGACTACCACTGTGCCAAATTTCATGGTTTTAAACCATAACTTCAGAATCACGTGGACAGACAAAAAAAAAAAAAAAAAAAAAAAAAAAAATATATATATATACCTACATATAAATATATCCACATTAGCAAATTTATATATATAGATACCACAATAGCCCCACTTGCAGGTGCGGATCCAGCCCCAAAAAAAATTTGTGAGCACACCCACCGTACCCAAAATACGAACTCACCCCAAGAAAATCTGGATTACCCACATAAATAATTTTTAATTTGATATTTT
>JAHBCN010025181.1:0-11365 GCA_019359885.1 Listronotus oregonensis | reverse complement strand
AATACGCATCCCAAAAAAAAAAAGACATAAAAAATTATAATCACATAAGCAAATGAAAGGATTTAAGAAAAAATTCTTTAAAAGTACATAATTTGTTTTTTAAAAAGGGGGAACCAAGGCCCAAAGGGGGCCCAAAAAAAAAGTGAATTGGGTTTTTTTAAGAATTTTCGATATGTCTTCTTTTTTAATTTTTGGTATTTTGTCAGTTAATTTGTTGTCATTACAAAGTTTTATTTTTATTCTATAAATTCTTTTTTTTCTAAAAAAAATCGTTTTAAAACTTTTTTTTTTTGTAGATTCTCCCATCCCCAAAAAAAGAAAACAAATCCCAATCTTCAGGGAGGGTTTTTTTTTAAAAGACGGAAAAAACCCCAAACTCCAAAAAAGAACATAAAAAAAATTCCTAAAAACAAAAAAAAAAAGGGGAAAAAAGGGGGATCTCAAAGGGGGTTTTTAAAAAGGGGACTAGTACCCCCCCAAAACCCTTAAAAAACCAAAAAGGTTTAAAAAAAATTTAAAAGAAAAATGTGACAAATATCAAGCAAACCACTTTTCGACATTGTTGAAAAAAATTTGACTTAAAAAAAAAAACCCAAAAAAAGGAGGCGATATGGCCAAAAGTATAAAGAATTTGCGTTAACCTTATTTTGGGGGGTGGCCCCAAACCCCCTAAAATTTGGGGAAACTTTTTCCCCCAAAAAATTTCCCACAAACGCTCTCTGGAAAGAATGACTGCAAAATTTTTTGGGGAAAACCCCGGGTTAAATAATAGATGTTTTTTTTGCCCCCCATTAGTTTTAAATTTTTTAAAAAGGGGGCCCCAAAAAATTTGATAAAAATTGATTTAGCATTGACGAAACCGCACTGAAATCAAATCTTTATTTTAATGGGGGTCGGGATGAAATTAAAAGGCTTTCGCATAAGGAATGGGAAAAAAAAAATTTTTTGGTCGCGCAAAACGTTGCCGTTATTATGGCCAGAGGATTGTTCCACAACGGGAAAAAAACCCCTTTTGGCTATTTTTTTTCATAAATACCCAATTAAAGGCTACCGTTATGCTTTTTTTTAAAAAAAAGATTGTGAAAAAAAATTAGAAAATCGGGTTTGATGTCCACATTTTAAGGAGGGGGGCCCCCAATTTTTTGGGCAGTTTTTCCAAATTGTTAGGTGTTCCAGAGGAACCCCCAAAAATTTCAGTTAGGCGACTTTAACTAATATTTTTTTTTGACACACCTCACTTAAAAAAAGCAAAAAAAATAATTTAATGACAAATTTTTTTTCATTTTGATGATAAAAAGACAGGGGGGTTATAGAGGATTTTTAAAAAAAGGGGAAAAAATTTTATAGGTGTGCCCCTAAGCTCACAAACCCCTACATACCCCCAACAGGTTTTGGGGGTTGAAAGTAAAGTTTGCCCCCCAAAAAGTTTTAAGTAGAACTGTTTCTAGTGGTATGTACACTTTTTTTTGTTTTTTGGGGGCACTTCCTTCTGAACCGTGGGCACAATAGGGTCATTTGAAAAAATTTGACAAACTTTTTTTATATTCTTAATGCAACAGATTATAACAATCCAAAAAAATAAAAAAAAGTTTATGAGGGGTTCAATTTTTCAAAAATTTTTAAAAAGAAATGTGGTTCTTTCGGGGAAAAAAAATGAAAATATATAATAAAAATAATAAAGATATTACATTACTTTGTAATTTTTCCCCCAAATTCCTGGGTGGTAACTATTAAGGGGAAAAAGTCCCCCGGGAAGTCTCTCTGAAGAGGGTTTAAGTATATTAAAAAGAGAAGGGTAAATCAAGATTGTTTAAAAAAATTTTTGGGAAAAATTGGAAAAACAGTTGGGAACTGTATCAAAACCCTGCCCCAAAAATTTTTTGAAAAAAATTTTTGCAAATTTTTTTTAAAGTTTTTTTCACTCAGGTTATATGGTTTTTAGATGACTTGGGGGTTTTTTTTTTTCCCCGATAAAAAATGTAGTCAAAACTCTGTATTCAAAAAATACTATGACAAAAAAAAAACTGTAATAGCTGCTATTAACTTCCCCCTTATGATTATCGTAATGAAAATTTAAATTTCAAAAAGTTTTAGTTAAGGGGGGTGGTTATTTTTATAAAAAAAAACATTGCAAATTCTTAAAAGTAATATATGCATAAATTTGCTAATGACACTAAAACTTTAAATAACACTACTTTTTTACCCCTTTTTTAAAAAAAATTTTACAATGACACTTGTCATGGGGAAAAATTTAAAAAACCCCAAAGGGGAAAAATTTTTTTTTTTTCATTTTTTAAGCTGGAGAAAGTATTTCAGTCGCAATTCGACGAAAAATTTTTTTAAAAACCAGTGATCTAAAACATATTTTGAAATAAACCAACATACCATTTAAAAAACTGTAAAGATTTTCCCCCACTGTTTTTGTAAAACTTTTTTTTTACGGCTAAAAAAAATTTTTTTACCCTAAAGTATCCCAAAACCCCGGGGGGTTTTAAAAATTCAAAAAAAGGTCAAAAAAAAAATAGAAAAAAAATTTTTAAATTTTCCCATTTTAAATGGAAATCCAAAATATGCCTTTAAAAAAGTTTTTTTTTTGTTTAATTTTTTTTTTTTTTTTAATATTAAATTCCCCCCAAAAAAAAATTTAATATTTTAGTAAAAAACCCCCAAAAAAAAATTTAAAAAGGGGTTTTTTTTAAGTATAGCACAACATACTGTTTAATGGGTTTTTAAAAAAAAACGTTTTTTAATTTAAAAAGGGGCCCGGCAACAAATTCATACCAATGGTGGAAATTTCCGTTTTAATGTCGACGTCGAAATTTCGCTGGGCTCTCCGTGTCGGTCAGCCCGCAAAATTGACATAGGGATTTGTTAAAATTTGCCTCTGGAGGGGGTGTCGGGGAAGAGGTTATAAACTTTTTTAAACTATAACATGTTATACATTGTTGAAATAAGGAGAAAAAGCACTATTTGGCTCCCCAAAAATCCAAATGGCCCCCCATAAAGAAGTAAAGTAGAAAGATTCAAAAAACCCAAAGTATGGCCGATTTTCGAAAATGATGTTTTGGGTTTTTTTTAAAATTTTTAAAAACCTGAATAGATAAAGCCATGTCGTAAACGGGCAACACTAAAAAATTTTATAAAAGTTTGTATATCCGAGATTTAATCTTCTTCCAGTGGTGGATGGTTATCGCAGTCACTTCTACTACAAACTCTGCAAGTCGGTGAGCAATAAACGCCACCTTTTTTGAAGCCACATGCAGAACCGCATCTTGTTTTGCAGGAGTAAAGTAAAGTATTTAAGACGTTTTTAGGTGCTGCTGATTGCGTCATTTTTACTGATTTTAAATAATTTTCTTTTTGCCAACCCTATCCTTAAGAAGGGATTAAAGAATTAATTTTCCATTGCTTGACTTGTAAGTAGACTCCTTTGATATGTTGTTTTCCTGCGTCCTCTGTCGGAGGTAGTGAATCAAGTTGTACACTTTTATCTTTTAACTTTTATGCTATGAAACGTTTGTATCGGAGTTGATTCAAGTTTTTGGAAGTTTTAGCACCATATATTGTGAGTATACCACTTACACCTTCATTGAAAAGTCTTCATCAGTTTGATTTTCAACGATAAAAGTTACAGCTGCTGTACGGAATTTATAATCATTATTAAAAATTTTAATAAAATTATTTTTACTTTTATTATAAAAGGCAAAGGTAGTATCATATCCAATGAATTCCTGAATAAATAAAAGATGCTCTTTTTTAGTATTTCCATACAGGCGCGTGCTAGTGCAATTTTAAGGCCCGGGTAACTATCCATCACTTGTAGGGTCCATAGTCATCGCTGAACAATATTGACCAATAGGAAAACTACAACAAATTTATTCAAGTCTACTTAATACTACAAAGTTTAATAAATATAAAATATAAAATAATAAAAAAAACAAATAAGGCTTATCATGCGGGGGTGTTGTCAATTCAGGTGTGGTCCAGTTAACCTTATTATTTTAATTGACTGTTTTTATTTTTGTATTTAGCCGTATCCTAGGCTTTAGGACTTAGGAGGGCCTTTTGAAACAACCTTACAAGGGCCCACCAGGAGACACCCGGTATCCCGGTGGGCCAGCACGCGCCATTTTCCATATTTACTTAACATAGTTTTTGTTAAATAAACTTGTTGAAAGGCATTATTTTTTGAGTAGTTAAAAAAAAAAATTTCTTTATCATCAGGTGCTTAGAATCCACTTGCAAGTCCAGCAATGGAAAATTAATTTTTTAATTCCTCCTAAAGAATGGGGTTGGCAAAAATACAGTATTTAAAAGTAGAAAAATGCCAACCACGCACCTAAAACGTTTAAAGATAAATTTTCTTCTGCAAAAAAAGGGTGCGGTTCACATGTGGCTGCAGATAAAGTGGCCTTTTTGCTCAGGGTCGTATTGTTTGCAGTGAATGTGACTGCAATAACCACCCACCACTTAAAAAAAAAATGTCCGATACGCAAAATATAAATATAAATAAAATTCATATTTTTTGTACATGTGAGTAAACGAAAATTTTTAACATTTAATTAAATATTTTAAAAATACTGATATCCTAACTCATCAAAAAATTATTTATTTAAATTTAATCATATTTTTAAAAATCTAATATGGAATATGTTTTCAAAGTTGTTTAAATCATAAAAAATACAGACAGGGCACCCTACAGGTATATAAATACCGGAGAATTTGAACGTCCGCTATTTGTGTATCATTTTTTTTTGTTCGTAAGAAACAAAAAATAACAAATTTTCAGTTTGTTGGGAATTATAAAAATTACTGGGGAAAAAAGGGGGGGGAAACCCCACTAGTGCTTGAGGGTAATCGCAAATTCGTCCGGTCCATTGCTTATACCTAGTGGGTCCCCCTTCTGTATAATTTTTAATTTTGTTATTATTTTATTTTTGATAAAAATAAAAAAAACCTTAAAAAATTTAACACCGGAAATTAACAAAATTTTTGCTCTCGAAATTGAAGTTCAGGATGTCTTCGAAACTATATAAAATAAAAGACATTTTTATGGAAAATTAATTATTAAAAAAAAATTATGTGTAAAAAATGGAAAAATTTTAAATTTTAAAAAGTAACAGTTTTTAAAAAAAAAAATTGTTTTTTTTAAAAATTTTCATAAATAGTTTAAACAATATAAATTTTTTTTTCCCCCCCAAAAAAATTGCTGATTTTAAATGATATAAAAAAAAAATTAAAAAAAAAAAATTAAAATCGGAGCTGTTCTTGAGGACTTCCAACTAAAATGCTTCATTGACGCTACTAATATTTAAAATTTAGATCTCCGCTACAATTTTATTTGAATGTAACCAAAAATGTAATTTATATCATTATCCTTTATAACTATATTATCGATTCTTTCCTTAAGAATGTAAGCGAACCTCTTATCCCTTCAATTTATATTGAATAGGGTTGCGGACTTTTGGACTTAATCCTTATAAAGTTGGGTCGAGTTCTACACGTTGCTACTGGGAAAAATAATAATGAAGTAAAATTGGAATGCTTATAAAGATTACTTTTCTTTTTGGGGATATTCTAGAAAAGGAGCATTTATTTCTAGCCAAGACTTATCAGTGTTAGAAAAAAATTCTTATAATTACATTGTAAACTTTTATCTTATTAAGTTAATTTGATCTTTACCTAATAAAATCTTATAACACTAAATTTAATAAGATTTTTAATTTCAAAATTTAACATGAAGGGTAGCGGCGGAAAAACAATTAATGTTTAACTTTGGGCCAAAACAGGTTAATCAACGGGAAAAATGTTTTTTGGGGGAAAAGCTGGATTTACTGGTAAACTTCTTAAACCGTGGCCGCAAGTGGAAATAGTGCGGGGGTTTTCCCAATTTCACCCTGATGGTCTCCCAAAAATTTTGGGTTTAGCGTGCTTTCTGTAAAACTGTAAATTATTTTAGGTTTAAGTAAACATTTACCATAGCAGTGATTTATACTTTAATATTAAATATTTAAAATAATTAAACCTTGATGTAATTTTACTTTTAAAAAAACGACCACGTCGACAAAAAAAGTTAAAAAACTGAAAAGCAACCAAACAAAGCAAAAAGCAGTTACTAAAGTAACACTTACATAACACAACTTAAGTAGTATCTAAAAACTATTTTAAAAAAATTTTGGGTATGATTAGGGTATACAGCTCTGTCAAAGTCCCTTTTTAAAAAAGCCAAAATTTTGGAACTTCATTATCGCCCCATAAAGCTGAACCATATACTGGTTTTTAAAAAAAAAAAAAAATTAATTGGTATTACTCTCAAAATAAAAAAATTTTAAATACTTTTTTTGTAGTACGCTCCATTACATCTTATTTTTTAAAAAAACGTTTTTTAATCTAACAGTATAAGTTTGTAATGTATAAAACGTAAATGTTCTGCTTTGTAACATTGATCATTTAGGACAGACTTTTTTAAATGAAAAGCATAAGTCAAATTTATTCTATTTTTTTTTTTTGTTTTAATCAAAACTGTACCCCTGCTTTAATAGTTATTTATGATATAGGTCTTAAAAGTACAATTTTAAGGCATGAATGTGAAAGTTCATGAGTCCCTTAAAACATACTTTTAACACAAATATGATACAATATTTTTTCCACAAACGCAATAATGCAGTTAAAAAAATTTAAAACATTTAAAAAAAATTTGGGAAATATAGTTTCATAGCTTCGTATATAAAAAAAATTTTTAAAGTTGGTTTTTTTAAGAACAATAAAAACCTGTCTCCGAGGCGAGGCTAATAAAACCTCTGTCTCCGTAAAAAGTTTTCCCCCCGGCTAACGGAAAAAAAAACTTTTTTCCCCTATTTTGTCCCGGGGCGAAATTAAAAAAAAATTTTATTTATTAAAATATTTAAATTTATATTTTATAAAAAAAATTAATAAAAAAAAAAATAAATATATATATATTTTATATATATATATATATATATATATATATATATATATATATATATATATATATATATAATATAAATATATAATTGAAATTATATATATATATATATATATATATATATAAAAAATTTTTAAAAATATATATATATATAGATTCTAACAACCGTTGGTGTAACTTCTTATTTTTTAAATTTTATACATCGTGTCAGTTTTATCGTTTTTTGTTAAAATCAACTTAAAATGGCAGAAAATGAAGGAGAAAGCATTGGTTGCATCGATCCATTTAAGGAGATAGAGAAGCGGGTAAGTAGGGGGAACCCCCGGAAATAGTATAAATATAATATTGCCTAAAATAACTTTATAAAAAAGGTTAAAAAGAAAAAGGGGGTTTCTGGAAAATAAAATATTCTTTGCTTTTTTTTAAGGGGGAAAAAAAAAAAAATTTGGGAAAATTTTTTTTTTTCAATTCACCTCAACTACGGAGAATGCTATAACTGTGGAAGAAATTTGTTTTTTTTTAAAGTACAATTATTATAAAAGTTAGTAAAAATAAACGTTAAAAATTTTAAAATTTCTTTTTTTTTTTTTTAAAACTAGTGCTTTAAAAAAAAAAATTTTAAAAAAACGTACGTTAAAAATTAATTTTAAAAATTTTTAAAAGAATTTACTTAAAGGTTCATCGAGCGCTAAAGATCAAAAAAAGAAAAAAAAGGGGGAAAAATATTTTTAAATAGATATTTTATTAAAATAGGTTAAAAAAAATTTTTTGTAGTCTCTTCGAGAAGCCCACACTGAATTTTTTAAAAAAAAGTAAAGTTTTTAGGTCTGAAACAAAACTTCTGTGGCATGAATGATTTATTCTTTTTTTTTTGCAAAAATAATATCTACGTAAAAAAAGAGTAATTAAACAATATAAAAAATTTATTAAAACGTTTTATGTGGATAACCCTTTAAAAAAATTTTTTTTAAATTATGAGGCAGCTACTGTATTGTTTTTTTTATAAAATATTCAAATTTATTATCAAGGCTTGCTTCTGTTTAACTTCATCTTTACAATCCTAAATTTAAATAATTTTAGCGAGCTTAAAACTTTTCTTTTTTAAAATTTGTCAATTTTTTTGAAAAAAAAAACTGGGGTATCTTAAAAAAAAAATTTTTGGGGGGTATTTAAAACAAAGTTGAGACTTATGTCAATATAGTAAAAAAGGGGGAAATTTATGTTTAAAAATTTTTTGTAAGTAAAACAGAATGGGATAAATAGTCCAATTTCACATAATATATTCCTTCAAAAAAGTTTATTTTGTTTTGTAAGAAGTATTACAATTACAGAGTACAAGTAAAAGATTTGTGTCGGCAAATTTGATGTTTCCGTACTAGGTCCACTTTATTTGACTATGTTCTAGTCTAAATTCGATCTTACTCTGTTTTGGTGGTTAATTTTTTTTTTTTTTTTTTGCGAAACGTTCATGTTGGTTTTAAATTTTTTCACACATGATATTAATTTTAACTCACAGAAAAAAATTTATTTCCCGCACTGCCCCCACCCGTCCGGTACTTGTGCAGGGCTGAGGCCTGCCAGGTAGTTGTTACTATTCTTTGCATACCATCACTATAAAAATTTTAAGCACTACAGAAGTACTGTTTCTCGAAGGGTTCACTAGGTCTTAGCCTATTACCTAAAATTTTTAGCATGTATTGAAGATACAATATCAAAGTAAATAAAATATGGTTTACTGTATAAACATATTTTTATTTAAAAAAAAGTAAGACTAAAAATTCTGCCGAGTCCACGCATTTTTCAAACAATGTATTTAATTTATTGAATTTATTTTCAAGTTAGATCCGCACTGTATATTCTAATAATAATAGTGTTTATTTTAACCCTTTTAAATTGAATATGTATTAAAAAAAAAATTTTTTTTTTTTATTTATAAAGTTTTTGCAAGCCAGTTATTGGTATTTTTATAACATCAGTTTTTAATATGTATCTTTATTATAGAAGGATGTTACTTTTTGAAAAACATATCCTATTTTTTTAAAGTAATTGGACTTAAAATAGCTTCTAAGATTTATTGTCAAAGTTTCGCACTAACCACGTGCTAAGTACACTATAAAGTTCTGATTATTATTGGGCAAGTATCAAGTAATAGTAAGTTTATCTTGTAATATGATACGTTAGTTTCTCCACCCATCATTCTAATGGGAAAAAATTTAAAACCTAAACCTACGAGCAGCTACCCCCAATTAAAATTATTTTTTAAAAAAAAAAAAATTAAAAAAGTTTTTTTGGGGTAACATTAACACATCCAAAAAAGTTGCATTTTAAAAATACAGGGTTATGCGTTAAGAACTAAATAGGATCATATTGTGATTTTAATTATATTAAAAATGACGAAGGGCTTGTTTGTTGCAGAAACACGTCTGGCAGCATGAATGATATTTTTTTCTAAATTTTAATAAAATAAAATAAAATCTATTTTAAACCATAAAAATACCTAAAATATCGTGGCAACACCGCTGAAGTGTGAATAAAATTCCTCTTTACCAATTTAAAAATAGCTAAACAAATAGACCGAGTTGTCTTTCGAGTGCCAGATTAGCTGACGGCATGACTGCACTAACCCGTGATGATGTAGCGATTCGGGTTTTTTAGTTCAATATAAAAATTTTTCCCTTTGGGTAAATTTTTCTCCTTTTTAAAAATTTAAAACCAAAAAAAATTTAACATCTGGTATTGTCAGTAGATATTAAGTTATTTCAGATTTCCAAAACCAAGTTGATTCTAAGGCTATTTAAAAAGTAATTTTAATTTTTAACATTTTTTTTTAATTCATTGAAATAGACTTATTTTTTTTTTAAATTTGTCAAAATTAAAATTGTTCTCTTTAGTAATTGTATATATTTGTAGATACTTGACTTGAGTTGGTGATACGCCCCATTGACTTATCACACTATATTTTGTGTAATGGTTAGTTGCAGAATGTGTACAGATTGAGATTGCGGTGTATGGAAGCCCAATGCTATGGCCCATTCGATCAAAAAATGTCCAGCCCAGTATGAAAATAACTGTCAGAGTTGGCCCCGCCGATTCTGGCAAAACAAAATTCCAGAAATAGTTTAAGTTTCCCCACTTACACACTGATAAATCAGTGTGTAGTTAGGCAACACATTATACTTTTATGAAGCCGTAGTACCGTTTTTGGTGCAAGGGGGCGGTGCGTATAAAAATATTTTCCCCCGCACCGTCAACCGTCGCCCCGTCGTCCCCATATTCGTCATTTTCGTTGTGGTTTGTCCCCTTTTTGGGGCCCTATTAGTTTTGATTGTTTTGCTTTGTGTGGGGTACCTATATTTTGTGGTTGCAGAATTTTTTTGGATTGATAAAAACCTTATTTTTTGTGATTAGGTTTATTAAAAATTTTTACTACAATTTTGTGTTTATTGTTTGTTACTTATAATATCGTAACAAAATGATTAGAGGTTGTATGGTTTTGTCTTGCAAAATTTTTCGGTTACCCGACATTCTTTACTTTAGGTAAGTACTTCTTATATTTAAATTAGGGGTTCTTATGGGCGTTACGTTAGGTAACCGAATAATATTTTAAAAAATTTAAAATTTTTAAAAAATAGAATATTAAAAAATTTTTGGGAAAAATGAAAAATAAGGGATCTTAACATCGTTTAGATGATTGCCACAATGTTTGTGTGTTTGTGAAATAAGGTTAACATTTAGGTGCTTTTAGTTCATTTAATAAAATTTTTTAAAATTCTTTTAAAACCAAAAAATTTAAAAATTACTGGGGAGACCGGGGGGAATTTTTTAAAAAATATAGGTCCCCCTAATTGGGAAAGAAAAGAAAAGTACAATTTTTTTGTTACAGTTCCTTTTTGCTTTTTCTGTATTTTTTAAAAAAAAAAATTTAAATTTTTTTTTTTTTTTAAACTTCCATTATCAACTTTTTTTAAAAAGACATACTGTAGACACATAATATTTAACGGGTATTTACAATGGATACCTAGGTACCAAAGGTTACTAAACATTTTTAACCACTGTTATTCTGTCTCATGAATGTTTGTTTTTGTGAAAAGTTTTGCCTAAAAAAAGTTATAAAAATTTTTTTCTTTTTTTAAAAAACAACCAGAATCTTAGGATTAGATTAAACTCATTTCCCCAATCTTGCCCTTCTTTTATCACAAAATTGGTGATAAGTACATGAAACTATCATACAATGTTTGAAATTTATTTAAAAAAAACGTGTTTTTTTTTATTTACAAATATTTTTTTGGGGGAAAAATGAAACTACAAAAAAATCGACCATTTAAAAGAAGGTGTAAAGTGGGCCATCTATTTTTTTTCCCCCTTATATCAGATGATATAAAATCCAATATTACACAATAATTTTAAATATTCTACAAC
>JAHBCN010025180.1:0-7500 GCA_019359885.1 Listronotus oregonensis | reverse complement strand
CTGAAAAACCACACTTTGCAAAAAACCAAAAACCCCCAAAAAAAAAACGCACCATTTTTCCCCCAAATATTTCCCCTGGGAACCCCCCCACCCGAATCCGTTCAATTTTTTTTAAAATTTTTTAAAATTAACCAAAACTACTTCAACATCAAACCGGCCATATCAGACAAACACGTCATCCCAATATCGCCCTTCCATGGCAAAAAAAAAACCCCAAATTTTGGTTTTAACCACAAAGAACCCACCACGTAAAAAGGTTACCCTTTTTTTAGGAATATTCCTATTTTAAGACCCAAGGGGACCTACGAATATCAAGATCAAAAAACCCTTCGGACCCCAAAAAGTCCTTATCAAGACCTTGAACAAACCCGATTGAGTCCGCGAACCCCAAGAAATTACCAGGATTTTCTCTCCTTCCATACCCCCAAAGCACCCCCAAGAGTTTCCTCCAAATAGATCCAAGGAGGGGACAAACCCAAAAGCTACTGAACTTAGACGACATGAACCCCAACCCCAAAATTTTCCGGGGAAAAAACTTTCTTTAAACCCACTTTTGACCGTTAATTCGAAAATCTCTATTACATCAAAAAAGCAACCAATTTAATCTTCTTATAGATTCTGGGGGTGGAATTCTATTTTTAAAAAACTTTTCCAAAAATTTACCCACAGGATCCCAGAAAAAATAACTATTCGGGGTTACAGACCAAAAACTTGGGATTAATAACCCGTCCCTTTTCCCCCGAAAACCCCCCCCAAAATCTACATCTATAATTTGGATATTGATTTTTCTATTTTAGACCCCTTACTTTCTAGAGCACTATGAGGGGTAATTGATTTAAAAAATAAACAAAATAACAAATTTTTTTAAAATATCTCGTTTTTTAAAAAAAGACGAAAAAAACCAGCCGGAAAAAAAACAATATTTGTAATAAAATTTTTTAGAGGGACGAACGGAAAAAAAAAACAAAAAATTTAAATGGGTTTTAGAAAATACCCAAGCCAAAATTTAATTGGGGAAAAAACCGGGGAAAATTTAGGTTTCCCCCCTGCCTTATAAAGGGGGAAACGAACCGGGAATTCCTCACTTCCCCAAATTTCAAGCCAACGCAATGCCAAAAAAATCGGTTTTCCCCAAAACCCAGAACCGGTAGATGACAGACCGAACCATTTTTAATTTTAAGGGAACAACCCAACAAAAAAAATGGATGGGGTCGGGTTAAAAAAAATTAAGAACCGAACTTTTAAAAGAAGAAGAAAAAAACTTGTGATAAATCCTTTTTAAATTTTTTGGGAAATTTTTTAAATTTTAGGGGGATAAATTATCATTTAAAAACCCCAAATTAAACACTATCGAAAAAAAAGGTGCCCCCTTTTTCCCCAAAAATTTTTTCGTTACCCCCCGGCATAAGGAAGAAAAACCCAAAAAAAAGTTAGATGAGGGAATTTTGTCCATCTGTTTTTTCCCCCCGGTCATCACCAGTTTAGGTCTTTTCCCAAAAAAGCTTGATGTTTTGGGGAAAAAAAATGGGGGGGAACCCATTTTCGTAACCCAAACGAGTTTAAAATTATGACGGGCCCCTTCCAAAAAATTTTTTGATCTCCGTCAATTTTGGGGAAAGCGAATATTTTACGACGTCGCCCCGCCGGGGTTTCACCAGATAAAAAAACGATCCCAAAAACCCCCAAGCCCAGCATTCTCAGTTGGGGGAAGAGCACTAATTTGGGGGAAGTTTTTTTGGGTTAAAAAAACCCCGTCCCCCCCAGAGAGTCATGGAAACATTTTTTTTTGGATTCAAAACGGCCGTTTTGCCCATAGGGGCGATAATTTTATACCCCCCAACCACCCCTTAAAAACATTTTCTTTTTTAACCAAAAAATCGTAAAATCTTAGCACCCCCGAATAACCGAAACGCCAAAAAACCCCCCTTGGGGAAAAAAATCGACATATTTAATATCCTTCACGAAATTATTTTTTAACCATCCGGGGCAACCCCAAATTTTCCCCCAATTTTCCCCAATTCAAGAAAAAAGGGGAAAGTCAAAAGAATCCTTTTATTGGTTTTCTTTCAACATTACGGTACCCCCCTTTGGGGATCCAGGGGACCTGGGCCAAGTTTGGGGATAATCCCTTTTACTTAAAGACCTTTGGAATTTGAAAAAAAAACTAAACTTTTTTGTAACCCCCCGCAATCAAAGGTTTCCCCTTGGAAAGATTCCATGCAACTTCCCCAAAAAAGATTAGAGCACAAAAAAAAAAAAAACCCCGAAAAAACCCCCTTTTTAATATTCTCCCGTACGCAGTTCCCATAATAATCCAAAAAAACAAGCCCCGGGTTTAACCCCCTTACGAACTGATTTTTGAGCCCACTTTCCAAGGGGCCCCCCGAAACCTTTATACAAAAAAAAAGGAATTAATCCTAAATACGTAAAAACCCAAGAATGGTATGGAGTACTAAAAAAAAGTAGCACGGGGGGAAAACAAAAGGGGCAAAAAGAAAAAGCAAAAGTTAGTTTGACAAAACGGTCCCGGGGATAAAATCCCTGAATACAGACCGGGAAAAAAAGTATGGGGTTAAAAACCCCCCTTTGGGGGAAAACCCCAAAAACTAATCAAATATCTAAGATAAATTTTGATACCCCAAAGCCCTACTAAAAAATAGTCTTTTTTTTCAGTTTTTTCCCCGGGCCATCAGCCGTGACGCCCCAAGTTCGTAACACCTATCAAAAACCAAGGTTTTCTTCCATGAGGAAAGCACCATTAAAATATCAAACGATAAATGGACACTTGGTCTAAAAAATTACAACCCCCAAAAACCCATTTCCAACAACGAAAAAATTTTTTTCCCCCCCAATTGATACATTCGAAAACCCCAAATTTTAAATTGTTGGTTTTAAGGCCGAACTACAAACAAAATTAGTCTTCTAAAACAAATCGCTGCCCCCGGAAAAAAAAATAGAGACAATGAGCGACACCAAACGGAAGAACCAGCTTGGGGAAAAAAAAGAGGTTTTTTAATGGGTAGGTACAGTAAAAAATTCTAACGGGAAAAATTTGACGCAAAAAGATGGGGGGAAAACTTTTTAAGAGGCATGGGGAAAAGGGAAAAAGACGAATGTCAAATCGAAAATTTTTAAAAAAACCAAATTTGGTAACTACATCAGTAATTAAAACTTTTAATTCTAAAATTCAAAAACTTCAAAAGACGAAGAAACCTTTTTAAAATAATATAAAGGAAAAATTTAAAAAAATATTTTTTATAACAAAAACATGGGTTTCGAAGGTCAAAAAAAACAATTAATTTATGTGAATCCCCCAAAGGGGAAACTATGCCTTTTTTGGGATAAATGACATTTTGGGGGCAATCACCTTTAAGCCTAAAAAAATTTTAACAGTTCAATTATTACCCCAAAGTCTGGGCCCCAAACCCCACAAGAAATTTTGGGGCCTAATAAAAAAATAACCACCCTTTTTCCACATACACATCATATAGGGGGGCAATAGGGTATTAAGGGGAATTGAGGCCGGGGAGGGAAAAAAAAATTTTTTTTTAAAAAAATTTCCAAAACCCAACCGAAAACCCAACCCCAAAAACTTGTATCCCATCCCCATATTAAATAACCGAAAAAAATATTGCTTGATGATTCATTTCATCTGGGGAACTGCAAAAACTGGGAATCAACACCAAAAAAGTTCCGACACCCCCTCACCATATCCCCAACCCAGCGATTTGGGGGGCCAGCTACCAAAACAATTAAAAAAAATTTCCGAAAAACCCGTCAAACTTCACCCCGTACGCCAGGGGAAACAATGTCCAAAAATTTTTTCAAAACCCCTTAACAGTTCCAACCCCTTCCCATTCCGTCAAAGAAAAGGGAGAGAAACAATCACAAAATTTATTTATACCAACTCTCTTAATTTTAAAATGCAACCCGAATGGGTTTCCTTTTTTGGAATACGAGGGGAAAACAAAAAAACCCCAAAAAAAAAAAACCTCACCTACCAACCCAGTAAGGTTTTTCGAGTGTTGTCTTCATCTGCCAAATAAACCCCCTTTTCCAGATTTACAACCACTTAAACTAAATTTTGACATCGATGATCTGAATATTCCCCAACACAAACTTAGTCAAAATTCCGACCAAACTTTTAAAACCCCCAAAAAAAAATCTCTGAAAAAAAAATTAAACACAGTCCAAGAAATTAACCTTATATAAAAAAAATATATATATATATATATATATATATAAAAATATATATATATATATATATATATATATATATATATATATATATATATATATATAAAAATATATATATATAAAATATATATATACATTAAATTAGAAAACCTTTCCCCAAAAAATTTAAAAAAAGAAAAATAAAAATTCAAAAAATAATACCAAATAATATATTAAAAAATATATATATATATATATATATATATATATATATATATATATATATTTTTTATATATATATAAATATATTTTAAAAATATATATATATTTTAAATATATATATATATATATATATATAATATATATATATAATATATATATATATATATTTTAATTTCAAAACACAATATCTTTTCAAAACCCAGATGAAAAATTTTTTAGAAGCCTAATGGATATTTGGGGGGTTAAAATTTTTTTAATTTCATAAAAAAAAACTTAATGTACCAGTTTAATTTTTACTTTTTTTTAAAAAATTTTTAAGAAAAAAAAACGTTTTTTTTTAAACCCCGGAAAATAGTTTTAAAAATCTATAAAATATGTATACAGGGTTTCTCAGAAATGTAAAAACAAAAACAGATTCCTTGGGGGAAAAATTTTAAGCAATTAACAAAAAATTTCCATCCCAAAGTTGATAATAACTAAGAACAGGGGTAAATTTTCTTTGTTTTCTTTTTTTCCTAATAATTGTTTCTAAGATATACGGTACAAAGGGGGTTTTTTGGGGTTTTTTGGGAGAAATTCAAATTTGTCCATACTTTTGATATTGCTAATAAAAACAATGGTTTTCCCCTTTTTTGGGGTGGAGCCCAACCAGTTTAATAAAAAGAAGTTCCCCCAACCCCCCTGCGTAAAAAAAGCCAAAGGGCTTTAAAAGAAATTTATTTTTAAGGGGATAAAATCAATTTTTATACAGGGTTCCCCATAATATACCCCCCCTTTTTCTTCCTTAGTAAAAATTTTTAAACTTAATAAAAAACATTTTTTTTACAGTTAATTAGAATTCACTTTTTTTGGGATTTAAAAAAAAGACTTCTCCAAATTTTAAAAAAATTAGTTTTTTAAGTAAGTCCCATTAATTTTTAAGTTTTTCCCCAAGATTTGACAAGAAATGATTTATGACACGAGAGGAAAAAACCTGATCTTTCACCAACCCCTTTTCAGGAAGGATTTTAGATCTTGGATTTTTTTGGACGAGTTAAAAAACCCCTTTGACTTTAAATTGTATCAAAGATTTTTAATTACAAATATTTTTTTTTTTAAATTTATTATGAAAAAATTAAGAATTATAAACGTTTAAAACGTTTTATAGACGAGCACTAACCCAGTTTCAGCCCTTTAAACTCACCCCTTTAGAAAAATAAGGGTTTTAAACAGTTTTAATGTATAGGACCTTAAAGCTCTTGAAAAAACCAACAAAATGGTTTTAAACTTTGGGGGTTGGGTGCTTTTTGAAAATTTTCCGAACAAATTAAAAAAAAAATGGTACTTTTTTTTAAATCCAAAAAGTCATTAAGGTTTGTTTTTTATCCTGGTACCAGTGCCAACTTTTTAAGTAATTTTTAATACTTTTGAGAGGTTTCAAAAGTCAGGTTATATCAATAATAATTGTACAAAATGTTACTGCCTAAGGGAAAGGTCTTTTTGAACATTAATAACATTGTTTCTTATCATTTGGACTTTCCTATTTAATTTTATTTTCAAGAATTACATTTTATTTAAAAGAGTTTATTTGGAATTTGTATGTACTTTTTAGGAAATGTAATTTTTTATTTTAATGCCAAAGGCATTTGAAAAATGAACACTAAAAATCACTCTTATATTTTAATTTATTTTACACTAACATTAAAAGCTGACAATGATTTACCAATAAAAATTTTTTTTTTTAAAATCGGGGGAAAAATTTAGCCCGTCTTTTCCCATATACAAAAAATTCCCCTTTTTTCTATTTTTTAAAAAATTTTATTTTTTAATTATCAATAAAATTTTTAATATTTCCTCTTTACAATTTCGTGGTTAAAACGCAGCTTTAAATTCTTGTCATAAAATTTAATTCCAATTCTTGGATTTTGGTTTGGGCTATAAAAATCCTTTTTATCGTCTTAAAAAAATTTTTTTCCAAAAAAAATCATATTGTAATTTTTTAAAATGGACATTAAAATTTTTTTTATCAAATTAAAAGAATTGAACCAGAAAATCCATTTGGGGGTTTTCGTAAACCTTTTATTTAAGAGGTTTTGGGGAAAATATTGTGTTAATTATATTTATATATATATATATATATATATAATATATATATATATTATATAATATAAAATATAATATAAAATATATATATATATATAAATATATATATATATATATATTTATATTTAAAATATATATATATATATATATTATATATAATATATATTATATATATATATATATATATATATATATATATATATATAAAAAATTTTGGGAAAAAAATTATTTTTTTTTTTTATCAAAAAGCTTTTTCCCTTTATAAAAAAATTTTTATTTTTAAAAAATAAGATTAAAGAAAAATTTTTAAATATTTTATAAGGGTGTTCAGAAAATTAAAAAAAATTTAAAAAGGTACACGAGTAAAAAAGCATTTATTTGAAAAGAATGGGGAAAAAGTTACTAGGAAAATTTTTTAAAATTAAAAAAGGATTTTTAAAAAATTTTGAAAAAAAAGGCCTACTTTTTTTTTGTGATTAAAATTTTATTTTTTTAAAGCAAAAATTTAAATTTTAAATCAAAAATTTTTATCAAATTTTTTTTGTTAATAACATTTAAACCGCCGATCCCAGCTTTTAAAAATTATAAAAAAAAAGTGTCAATAAAGCTTTTTTACCATCAACCCACCAGCAAAAAAATTTGGAATTGTTAATTGATAATAAAATTTTAATCACAAAAAAAAAGTGGGGATTTTTTGAAAATTGGATTAGGGGGCTACCTTTTTGTTTTTAAAAGTTTTTTTTAACTTTTTTTTATATCTTTAAAAAAATGCACCTTTTTTCTTTTTCCATTTTAAAATTTTTAAAAATTTTTTTTAAAACCCATAAAAAAAGTTAAATGTTTCTATCCCAATCTTACTTTTTTAATAGTACAAAATTTTTTTTAAGAGTTTTTTCAAAAAAAAAAATAAAGAAGTTTTTCCCTTTTTTTAAAAAAACCCTACTTTTTTAAATTGTGATAAAAATTATTTTTTTAAATTAATTATCTAATTCCAAATTAACAACCCCCTTATTGTACTAG
>JAHBCN010025179.1:0-11495 GCA_019359885.1 Listronotus oregonensis | reverse complement strand
GGATTTTCAGCTGAAATAAAACCCTTTTTGATAATGTCTTTTTATCGGGACTGGGGTATAAAAAATTTTAAAAAATTTTGGGGAAACGCAGGTTTGTCTTCATCCACAGGCAGATCAGCGATAGAAAAAATTGGAATGTTTTGGTATCAAAAAAAAAAGGGGGGCGTTAATCCAAGCTTTTTTTTTAGGGGCCTGAAGAAAGGTAGAGTCATGATACTATTACTGGGAGAAAAAAAACCCCCACGCGCATGAGATAAGCCTTCTCTTGACGCCTGACTTCACTGATAAAAATTTTTCCCCCCAGAAACGGGGGGAAAGTTTAAATATGGCATTCCGATTTCAAATGTTGATTTTTTAAAATGATTTATTTATTTTTAAACGTCATAAGTAATTCCAAAATACAATAAACTTTAAAAAAAGGCTTTAAAACACTGCTTTCCCAACCGAAAAGGCAGAATTGTTGTAAATGAGTGACGTCATGCGCAACGTCGTACGAAATTAAATCGCCAATGGTTTTATCTTCAGTAGTATCATGGAGAGGGCCTTATCTTCACTTGTCTGGCATATTTTTTGTAATATATTTGGGACGAGCTTGGCAAATAAAAAAGTCAAAATTTTTTCTTTTTTTTTTTTAAATTTTTTGGGGTTTTTTTTTAAAGTTTTAAAAACCCAAAAAAATAATTTTAAAAAACCCCCCCAAAATTATTATCTACTGTCGAAGAAAAGGAAGGTAAAATTTTGGAAAGTAAATCTGATACGTCATTATTGAAAAAAAAAAGGCAAAAAAGGGGACAGGTGGATGATTTTTTTTCCCCAAACCCCAAATTTTACGGGAAGACAGCTTTGTAAAAAGAATTTAATTTAATCACAATTTGTTATTTTTTTAGAACCAAATTTTTATAAAAATTTAAATTCACGAAGTAAATCGGGGAGATTTCCAACAAGGTGAACTTTTTAAAAAAAAAATTTTTTCGAGGTTAGGAAAGGGGAATTTTTTAGTAATAGGAAATATGTAAGTCCATAAATTTTCATTTGGTTAAGAGTTTTTAAAAAATTTGTATTTTTATTAATTGAATATTCAACTTCATTTGACGAAAATGATTTCCCCAATAAATTTAAATTTGATTTTGGGGTTTTTTTGGGTAAGGATTTTTTAAAATTTTCGGGGAATTAAAGAGTGTAGTTTAAAAAAAAAGAAAATTTCCCCTGCGACAGCGGTGTCTCCAGCGGACAATCGGACATAATAGTTTACGAATGGTTAAATTCGTGGAAAAATTTATTGACGTGCCCCCCCTTAAAATAAACTAAGACTTTTTTAGGGGTTTTTTTTATAGGATTATATGAAGTTTGCAACTATGTTTCTAATATCGGATCAAACACAATTTGCTCCTCGGATGGACATAATGCTTAAAGTTACTCCTCAAGTGAGCTATCTTTTTTCGATACAGAATATACAAAATAAGGGAGGACGCCAGCAAGACCGGGTTTTTAAAAAAAATGACCAAAGAAAAAAAAAACCCCAAAAAATACAAATATCTAGGCGTAAATATTACCAACGATGGAACCCTGGGGGGGTGCCATCAAAGATAGGAAAACAGGGAAGGAAAGCTACGTCGATGTTAAATAGTATCCTTTGGGATAAAAAACCCAAAAAAAAAGGGGGGATTTTTAACCAAAAATTGGGGAAAACATTGTTATTTTTCGGCAGCGAAAATAAAAACCCCAAAAAAAAGCAAAGAAAATCTTCGAAGCGAGGGGGGATGGATTTTGGAGGCGTTCGGCGGGGGCAAAGCTTGAGAGAATCCGCAATGACCGAATACGGGGGAGGTTTTAAAAAATTTCCCCAAAAGTTTTGTAGAGGGGCATAAAGACGAAACAACTGAAAATTTGGACGACCGTGTCCAAGAGAATGAAAATTTTGAACGACTGCCAAAAAAAGATAATGACGGGACTCCAGCAGGAAAAAGACGGAGAGGAAAAAACCCAAAAAAAAGGGAGAGGGGATGGGGGGGGGAAATTAGAGATAGAGGGTTTTGAAAAAAATATATATATATATATATATATATATATATATATATATATATATATATATATATATATATATATATATATATATATATATATATATATATATATATATATATATATACATATATTTATTGAAATTTCCTGTTTAAAATGTCTCTTAAAGATAATAAAATTTACGGAATTCAATAAAATAAACATTTTGAATACAATTACGCATCTAATTATTATTTATCTCACGATTTCACGCCGCAAAAAATAGGCAAATTGGTTAATGAACTATTTGTTATTTTAATGTAAAATTTATCTATTTGTGTAATTTTATACTTCAACCAAAAAAAGTGAGTTTGATTTATAAACCTTGGTAATGAATCTAGTAATTTTGTTGTTAAATGATGAATTTAATTGACAGTGTAATATGGTTAAAGTATAAAAGTTAATTTATTATTGGTAATAAATTTAATCGGTTTAATTAAGGGATCGAGAAATAAAATGTTGTACAGGTTGTCCCAAAATATGCGCACAATATTTCGGCGTAGTTTTTTTTAAATCTATATATCTATGTAACAGAATTTTTCAACTTAACTTTCACCAGTTTAAAGAAGTCTGATTAACTTACTTGAAGGCTTTATAGCCATTTTCTCTATTCACAATCACAGATGACTACACAGATACTAAAGTCAGTTCTACAGACAGTCCTTAATTACTTAGTGTATTAAAAACCTTGGTTTTTTTAAAATCTAAAACTTAAAAAACTCCAGGAAAAGACAGGAACAAACGGTACACGGTTGGTCGGCTAAGCCCGAAACCCGAAAGTCGTTCGGCTAAGCGGGAAATTTGAATTTAACACTTTTTGTCCATTTTTTCTTTTTTTCTAATTTCCAAGTAGCAGTTGGAAATGTACAAAATTTGCGGTTAACTATTTCTGCCAGTATTCTTTTACTTAACAATACAACAACTATTATACACCATTTTTATCTAATTGGTTACATTTAAATCAAGCATGATTTAACGAAAATTTGACCACAGCGAGCGCTGCAATCGATTCAGCTGTCCCCACCATACACTCCGCTCCCTGCCAATAGGTAAAATGTAGCAATTTTCTTTGTTTACTAGTAAGATCCTGCCTGAATTATAAATTCTAAGACAATTATGAACTCAGAAACTCACGTTCAATCCGATTGCAAACTTCTAGAATACCCCTAAATATACGATATTGCCGCCCCTGTTTCAGGGCGTTCCAAGTAAAAATGTGCAGTTTTCAAATTTTTTTCTTTACTTGTGTTCTATAATCTTACTTACATACCAAATTACTAGTTTGAGTCAGTCAGAATATCTCAAAAATCATTTAACATAACTGTCTTAATTTTTTATGTAGAACCGTAACGAAGTTATGATGAGGGGAAACATTTCGTGTAGTATACACACCGCGTGCGTCAGGCAGAAACTTGCCCTACGCACTACCGTGCGCCCAGATTTTGTTGATTTAAAATAAAACGCTCTGTATTTTAAAACTGAAGCGTTTGCCGACATATTTTTATGGGAAGTTTTTTTTAAAGGTGTTTTATCAACTGTAAAGTAGGTTATCAAAAATCTAAACCATGCTGTATAAAAAGCGGACAAAAAACAAAATTTAAAAATTGCCAGTTGTCAGGAAAGTAAAAATTGATAATATTGTGATTCAAATCATTTTGCAGAGCGAAAAAAATATGATTTTCAACAAACAAAATATTTTCCAAAACTCTTTTAAGAAAATTCGTCTAATAAAAGTTTTCAACGAAAAAAAAACTTTGCCTGGATCCTTCGGGTAATCGAACTTTTGCAAACAACTTAAAATTGACAGGAAATTTTCCTGGAAAATACATTTAGCTGTTGTACAAGTATGTTTGTGTAAAAAGTGTCGGAGATCCTTAGAGAATTCATGTTAACCGGGAAAGAGGAGATTTTATTTGGTTTTATTTTGTAGTTTGAAGCGTTTATAGGGCTTATAAATTGACGAAAGTTTTTCAGAAAGATTTATTTTGATCAGAAGTATTTTACACCTACTTTTGATAACTATACAAAATTTTAACTTAGGGTAGCTGGTTTCTGAAATGACAACCTGTATACATATTTTTTTAAATAATATAAATATTTTTAGTTTTTATAATTTAAACAAAAGGTAAATATATGTTTTTAATAAACTTTTAATAAATATTATGTTTTTAATAACAAAGACATATAAAATAAGCATTAAAAAATAACAAATTTGCATATAAACAATTATTTTAGTTTAATTATACGATTTATTTAAGCAAGTGTAAATATTAAATGTTTACAATATAATTTATTATTATTATTTTAAAATTATGACTAAATCGATTTTAACTAAAATTTGTATTATTGGGATTAAAGGCTTTAAATTAAACAATTATTGGATTGAAGTAGTTTAGCATATCGATTAAATATTATATTATTAATAAAATATTAACCCAAGTATTTAACAAGTCGCAGCTAAATTTGATAGATATGGTTTAAAATTGGAATATGTGGTTTTCCTACGAACTTCCGCAAAGTTAAACTTTTCGCATGCAATTGCAGTTTAATTTATTTATTTTATGATTTTTAAGAAAGTTGGTTTTTTAACCTATATGTCACTAATGATGAACCAAAATTTACAACAATATCAACAAGAAAAACTTAAAAATATACTTACCACATATTTCTTTAATTTTCTTTTATAACAAATACTAAAAATATTAAGAAAAAAATATTCATCCAATCAAACTTTCGGTTAAAAATACATATCGAAAAACTCAACATCAGTATAATAGGCAATCGAAGTTTTCACAAACAACTGGGAATTTGCAGGATATTTTCCTGGAAAGTGCCTTCAACTAGTAAAAGAATGCTGTCAGTTTGAAAAAGTGGCTAGCCATTGTAAAAGAACGTATGTAAACTCTGGAACGATTTGTTTTCTTTTATTATTTTTTCGTTGTACAGAGTGACATAAACGTTTGTTTAAACCCTCCATTCTAATACTGTAAAAAGTATGCATTTTTTAATAATGATATGTTGAAAAACGCAGTTGAGTCCATATTTTAATATTTTATTTAGCTTGGTCTCATTTTGGTTTAACCGCGATTGACACCGCACTCTGTTAATCGTAGAAATAAAAATATATATATATATATATATATAAAAAAAAAAAAAAAAATATATATATATATATATATATATATATATATATATATATATATATATATATATATATATATATATATATATATATATATATATTTATATATTTAAACAAACGGACAAAGGTTTCTAGTTTAATATGGCTTTCTTGTTATTAATGTTCAAAAACCGCCTTTACCTTCGAAAGATTTTCTGTTTCGTCTGCGAAGGGTTTCTGTTGCTTCTCCATTATTGATTTATATCTTCCTTTAATACCAGAAAAAAAAACAAATGAGAATGAAATAGTAACATACAGGCATTCTAAAATTATTTTTATGTATACAATCCACTCCTGGAGAGAGAAAATACTTAACGCCCAGCTCAATGAAAAAATACATCAGTGTTAGGTTTTACAAAGCCGAATCAGCTATTAAAGAGAAAATAAAATGTTACATTTAAAAAAAAACAAAAAAAGTTTGTTTAAATTTGGAAAACTTGGCAAAAAGTGTTCCAAATATTAAAATTTACTCGTTTTAAAAAAAAAAACTTGTCTAACATCACTATATTGATTCAAAAAATCTGTATGTGGTAACCTAAATAGTGCATATCATAAAAGTATATGTTGTGAAAAAAAATATAAAATTGGCATAATAAAATTTTATTATGAAAAACGAAACATTTGTAACTACTTTAATTTTTTATTTAAATATATAACTATGAATTTCACTCTTAAGTTGATAAATATTTAAGTTATATATGCTTTAACATGTATATATTGCTGCATTTATTTATCTATTATTGTTTAATAGGATTTTTATTAATATATTCATTTCTATTAAAAACTGTTTTAAGCCAAAAATAATGTTATTACCAGTAGTAATTTAGTTATAATAGCATACATAACATAAATAATAAAATACAGAATTAACACAATATTTTTTAAATGAAAACATTTTTAAAAAATATGATCTCTCACCTTGGATAATTTTTAAGATATTTATCCATTTATTTAATATTAAATCCAGTAATTATTTAAGCACAAATGGTATTAAAAATAATAATATTACTCTGTACAAAATATTCCATAATTTATTATTATAAAAGAACAATAATACATTTGGTCCATAATTACATAAATATTTGTCCAAAATTTATGCATCGACTGATAAAAGCGAGCATAAATTAACACGGCTTGTTTATTATTTTACTTTATTTTGGGAGTATTTCGAAATGAGGCAAATTGTTTTAAAATAAGCGAATTTATGCAGTATTTATATTATTTTATCAAATTAAAAATAATAAATTCTTTTTTAAAAATCAATAATAGCAGCTTTATATACTAAATAAACTAAGCCTAAAAATATACATTATTGTTTTCAGAATTAAAGGAGCTTTTAAAAAGGTGCAAAAAATACAGATTTTACCAAAACTTAAACTGATGATGAACCTTGATATACAAAATGTCTTGTTAAAAAAAAGAAGAATAATAACCATAAGTAATATAGTGACAATAAAATGTGTAAAACATTTAAACACATTTTTTTTTTTTCTTAAACCATATATCAAAAAGGATGGGCTGCAACAGGGGTTGCCTTGATGCCTTTTTTATTTAAAATACGTAGCACTCAAATTAGAAAATTATTTCTTTTTCACACCGCCAAACAATCTGTATCCCATGAAATAGTGTAGAATAAAAATATTCTTCCCCATTTTTAAATTTAAAAATAAATAATCTCAGATGTAGGTAGCACCCTTACATTTTTTATTTCTACATATGAAAAAACAAAATTTAATATGTGTATAGAGAGTGATTGAAAAATGTATACCCTCGCTGAATGGGAGCTTCCTTCAACCAAATTTAAAAATGGAGCTGTTTTAAAGCTATATTAATATCTAATTTTGATCAAAGAATCTCCCATTAAGCGACAGCATATGTTTTTTTAATTCACCCTGTATATGCTAAATAGAAGATACAGATCTACAGGGTATTTAAAACATACGGCCAAATTTCAGGAAACAATTCCCAATTGAAAAATATATAATACAATTTTTGATATTAAGATAAGAAAGGATGAGCTTGATCTACGTCACCTTCTTTCTTCTTACCTGGGAGCCGTCTTGATTTACTACCGAAGGCAGCGCAGCCTCTTGGGCTTTTTGTACCTAATCTTCCATTATCTTTAATACCAATCCTCCTATTAGTTCCTTCTACAAGTCTGTATAACCTCGAGACTGGTTGGTTAATATATTCTGTGGGCTCATTTTCGATTGCCCAAATAATGCCTGTCTTTTGCGATTCAACGCTTCACATTCGTACGGTATGGTAGGCTGTTTCTTCCCCCTCGTCGCACATTCTGCAACTTGGGTCCCATTGTATGAGTCTATTTTGTATAGGTGCCCTCTTAGTATAGTATAGTGCCATGTTAGCAGCCCTACTGTTATGCGAAGGCTTTTCCTACTTTGTCTGAGTAGTTCTTCCTTCGTTCTTTTGGATAGACCCCTTATGAAGCCTTTTTAAAGTCTTATTCTACTGAGGCTTCCCCAGTACTCCTTGTGTTTGTTTCGGATTCATTCCCTGGTTTGCCCTCGTGCTGTGGTTTTGGTCATTCCAAGGGCAGGTTCTGTTCCAAAGTATGGTGTGAATGATCCCTGTCTTACTAGATCATTCCGCTTTATTGTTGGCTTCTATTCCCGAATGTCCTGGTACGGACTTACGTTTTAGGGGTAACAAAAGGATTTTTGAAAGAATACAATTAACTGAGGAATCAAAAGTAAAATTAGCAGCAAATTGGTTATCAAAGAGGAGTGGTAAATGGAAATATGAATGAGTCACCTTTAAAATTCACCCGGTAATATAAACAATTTAATTTTTATTCATTACAGTAACTATGCAATAATAAATTTTGCAAACAACTAAATATACATGCAATTTTAACTGCAGAAACTACCAAATACAACATGCATCAGTGAATATTAAATATTTATATTAGTATTTGGTATTATTAATTTAAAATTTGTATTGTTTTAATATGAGGTGGTATTGTGTTGTGTTTTATTGGAATAATCGCAGTAATTATTTGTCAGGAATTTATTATATTAATTGAAATTTATTGCTTAATATTATATTGTTTAAATTCATAACTAAATAGCTCAAATACCTCTTTGAAGAAAAAAATTGATGTATTATAAAAGTTTTTTTTTACAATGCGGCTATGTGACATACAGACTGAAGACAAAAGTAGAAAATGCAAAAAGTAACTTAAAAATATAAAAGTATGTTTCTTAACAGCGTCCTTTGTTTGTGTATTTTTATAGTCAACTATAGATACTGGGTAACAAAGAAAGGTAACCCTTCCGTGTACAACATATTTTAATAACTATATGGATTATACTAGCATTTCGCCCGCGGCCCACTTTCTATTTTCTCTGTAAACAAAAGCCAATTACTAACACGTTTTCAACTTTTAAATGACAATTTTTCTAAGAAGCTTTCATCCCCATTCTAACGCCCCAGGGATGTGATTTCAAAAATGTTAAAACATATAATTTTTAATCGCATCAATAGCCTAATACCAATTTTCGTACTTCTAACTCCAGAAATGACAACGTTCGATATAAAATATCCTCGTTTTATGTAGGAAAAAGTTTTCAAAATCCTTTTAGCTAATGTAGATAAACTTATTATTATATATATAAATATATA
The DNA here is from genome assembly GCA_019359885.1 of Listronotus oregonensis. Classification (NCBI taxonomy): domain Eukaryota; kingdom Metazoa; phylum Arthropoda; class Insecta; order Coleoptera; family Curculionidae; genus Listronotus; species Listronotus oregonensis. The sequence goes on along the minus strand of JAHBCN010025179.1, from coordinate 2,608 downwards.
TATATATATATATATATATATATATATATATATATATATATATATATATATATATATATATATATATATATCATACAATTCTACCTAATAATAATTTACAACTATAGAACTTTTACTTAGAAAATACCTTTGATCAAAATCTTATAATTGCCCTTATTAGATATTTTACAACTCTCGCATGAGAAATATCACCCAGACAGGATTATTAAAATTGTAGCATAACCTTCAAAAACTTTTCTTACTTAAAGTAAACTAAAACTTACTGTTTTAGTCTTTCTTTAATTAAAAAATTTATGTTAAATATATATGGTATGTTAGTGCTTTAACAAACTTAAGAGACAAAAAAAGGTTTTTTAATAACAAACTATTCTGCACAAAAATTTCCTCCGCCAAACTGTAGTGGTAGCTAGAAAGCTTTGGTGCTGAGTCCAGAAAATTTAACTGGTTCTATTGCAGACAACCAATTCTTATATAATAATATTATTGTTCACTAATATTTTTATGCAAAAAGTATTTCTCAGAAAATATATTTTTCTTTGTGTTAAAATAATGGAAAATCGATGTAAACCTTTTTGCGATAGAGAAATCCTGTTAGTATTTACGGTAGATTTATTTATTTTAAAGATCCTTTATTATATAAACATTTATATTTACACTAAAAGGGTTATTTAACCGAAATCACCTAAACATAATATATCTTCCTCTATGTCAAGGTGATAGAAAATCGATGAGAACTATTTCGCAACTATGCTGGCTTTGGGAAGTCTGAATTTTGATTTAATAGGAATCGGCCACGCGTTCAATAAGAAAAAGGGGTTATTAATGGTTAAAGTTTGGAGTTAGAGTGAATGTAGGAAGTTGACTAAAAGAGATAAAAGATAAAAATAAAGAAAGGGTTGTTGTAGCATTAAATTGGTACGAAGTCTGTTAAAAGTAATTGGCAAAAATGTTTTTGCAAAAATCAGACGCGTAGATGACAAAATCAAAGAATTACTAATGTTTTGTATTGATATATAAAAAGGAATTTATGAATTTAAAAAATTTTTTTTTAAAATAAATTTAATATGGGAGGAGAAGGAAAACTTCTGAGGTAGATTCCATAGTCTGGACACCCCTAGGGATTAAGGAAAAGAAGAAAAAACTGAAAGTTTGGGGCCCCTTCAGTTGAACTGTTGCCAGAGAAGGAATTATACTTAACTCCCGAGCAGAAGCCGAATATTTATAGAGCAACGAATTCCCTACCCCCCTTTGGTGGGCAAAAAGGGCTTTTTCTGTAAGTGTGGGATCATAAAAGACGAACATCTCTTTTTAAATGGAGTCCAGAATGCTAATGTTTAGAACCCCTTTTCCAGACATGAGAACAAAATTCTAAAGAGGGTCTGATTTAATACATAGAGAATATACAAATTGGAAGAAGAAAAATCCTTTCTTTAAAAGGATTACAAGCTTTTTAAGCTTTAAATAAAGTCAAAAGCAACGATCGGAATAACCAAAAAACTCAAAGGACTTGTTCCACTTGTGTGAGACAAAGGAAAAAAAGATCAGCTGTAGATCTTCTGTAACGGAATCCATACTGCTCTGTCATAAGATCTTGTGATTTTTCAGATACTTCAAGATTTGGGAAAAATTTAAATTTTTTATTCTTTGAAACAACAGAAAAAGAATATAGGTATATAGTTGAAGGGATAGTTTGCATCTTTTTTTGGGGACAGGTTGCATACGTGCAGCTTTCCAGCTCTCCGGAAAAATGCCCGTGTCGGGGATCTGAAAGTGGCTAGTTAGAATGGGTGCAAGCTCGGAAGTACATTTTTAAGAGAATTGCCATTCAGCCCAGACGGTTTTTTAGTATTATGTATATGTTGTCAGTATGACTTTTTAGTTTTAAATAATAAATCTTGTTGATATTATAAATATTATTTATTTAATATAGTGTAAATCATATTAGATTTCATGGTGTCTGTGAAAAGTGCCTACATACGGACAATAATTTCATTACTTGTTATAATAGCTGAAATCTCTTTTGAAAATCAAAATTATATTTACGCAAATTATGGCCTATAATTAACTACCCCTTTTATAAAATTCCCTATTCCACATTTAAATTTAAAAAAATATGTTTAATCATTTTTTATTTAAGGTTAATATACAGGCATATCTAATTAACAGATTAAAGCCGCAGAAGACAGAAAAAAAACGTCCAGATTTGCTTAAAGCAAAAACATTTTCTTCTCAGTTTTTCTTTGATTCTAATTACGTCAAACAACGATTAAAAGCTTTTGCAGCAAAGGTTGACTGGGGTGCTGAAATACTTCGTAATAAAAAATTAACTTTGAAATAATACTAAAAGAAAAAAAAGTCTGGCAAATGGTTGGAAAATTTTTAATTTAAGGATTATTTTCATATAAAGTTGACGGTTTTTTTGAACAATTGAAAAAGTTATCGTTTAAGATATAAATACCATAAATGTATATCACATTCTTTTGTTATTATGAATACATTTTTCGCCAGGAACTTTCTAACATCAGTATTTTCGTACCTACACACATTTACTAAAATAGTTTTTAATGTTAAACAGAGTTGATAGTGGAAATCTAGATTTTTTTAAAAT
>JAHBCN010025178.1:0-11362 GCA_019359885.1 Listronotus oregonensis | reverse complement strand
GAATAATGGCCTGTAAAAAGAGGAAAAATTTTAGAATGGGTCTGGTTTGGTTCACCCCTTTATTACACCAGTACTTTTTTTGTAAAATTATGTTTTTGATGGATCGTGAAGAAATGAAAGCAAATAAACAGTAACAATCTCTAATTTCAATATAAAAAAAAAAAACAAACAACAAACTTGGTTTAATAGCAAAAATAGGCTTAACAAAATAAAATAAACCAAAAAAAGCAAAAAATTTTTCCAGACGTATGAAAAATTTAAGCAAAAAATTATTTGTGCCGAAAAGCTGGTGGCCTTTTGGGAGATATCGTGTTCCAGGAAAATTATAAAGGTTTTATTACAGTAATAAATAATTTTTTTTTTTATATATATAATAACATGGAAACTTGATTAAACCCCCTTTATTAGAATCAATTATTATTTTAAAAAAAAAACAATTATACGGGGTGTCCCAACTCTATTTACTAAATATTCTGCCCCTGCACATGAAATGAAAAAAAAAATTTAATATAAAATGTGTATTTGATAAAATTATTTTTTTAAAAGTAAAAAAATATACAGGTTGCCCAAAAAACAGATTTTTCATTTTTAAATACTTTTTTTAACTAAAACCCCCCTTTAAATTTTTTAAAATTTGATCACATTCAATTTACATAAAAAATGAAAACGCTCTACTAATTTTTTTTTGCTGGTTTTTGAGAAAATTAAAAAATAAAAAAGGGAACTGAATTGGTCATCTAACACTGAAAGAATTTTTTAAAAAATAATTATGAAAAAATTAGTACAAAAATCAGTATTTTAAACATTTACTATAGATATTTGTTAATTGTTTTATTTTTAATTTGTTTTTAATTATAACAAAAATTGAGACAAAAAAGCACTAACCTGGGTTTTTTTGCAAAAAAGGGGTTTTTTTTTTAAAAAAATTTTTTTAAAAATGACTACTTTGTGATTTATACAGACCGCAAATTGCATTGCTGATAAAAATGTTTAAAAAATGCATTAAAAAATGCATTTTTCCAGATTTTGGTAGTTTAAAATAATAAAAAATAGAGTCAGAACGGGTAAAATTGTTTTTTGGGGTTTTAGAGGTCGCTGATCACATTATTGTTCAAAGCCCCAAACCCGACTGGTTAGGAAGTTTGAATCTTTCCCCGTGGACTCTCCCAAAATTCACGGGAAGGGAGAGCAATTTCCCCCTGGGTTTTTGGTCGCTGTTTTTAATATGGCATCGAGTCCTTTCCCCGGAAGGGACGGACCCATTCCGAGGGTTTTCCTATAAACGAAAAGATGAACCGAAAATCGTTAGGGGGGGGGTTTCAGCAAAACGACCCCTTAAAAACCTGGTGGCTTATTTTTGGGTGGTATTTTTTTAAAATTTATTTATTTGTTAATATCAAATTTTAGTTTAAAAATTTCTTATATTTTTCATATTTTTAAAACTTCTTAGTTACGGGAATTATTCAGGGATCTTTTTTTGACGAAAAATTTCTTTTTAGGCCCCAAAACCTCCCATAAAATTTTGGGTTTCGTTTTCGATTGTGCAAAAAAACCCCGGAGATGAGGTCCGCGTCCAGGCGCCGGTCTTTTGGTTTCAGGGGGGTTTTTTTCGACTCAAATTAAAATTGCGCCCAAAAAAAAACCCAAAAAGATTTTCTTTGTCTTTTCGATTGTGTGGGGAAAAACCCCTTTAAAAATGAGGGCCACGTTCAGGTTCCGGTGCACCCGGGGCCGCGGAATTTGCCAAGCCATATTTAAATGACGACCCAAAACCCCGGGGTCGAGTTTTTTTTCTTCCCCGGAAATTTTGGGAGAGTTCCAGGAAGATGCGTTATCGGGGTTTCCCAAGCTTTAGGTCGGCTGTGGGTAATTTGAACATCATAATCGGGGCAAAAGGGCCAAAACCCCGAGAACCCGATTTTGGGGCCGTTTTTACAATTTCAAAGTTATTAAACTTCCAAAAAGGTTTTTAAAAAATGTGTTTTGAATGATTTTTGCAAAAAATTTTTGTTTTAATAAGTCATAAAAAAGGACCTTCTTTACAAACAAATTTTTAAGGTGCAAAAACCCATTGATCCGTCTTAGTCAAAAAAATTTGAACTTTGGCCTTTATCTTATTTCCGATAATAATAAATCAGATAATAAAAAAATTTTAAATTTATTAAAAACCAAATAATTGACCTATAGGTTTAAAATTTTTTATGTAGAATTAATAAACAGTCAAAATTTGGGAAAATATATAGGGGGTTCCTTTAAAAAAAACACTTAAAATGAAAATGAACACTGAAACATTTTTCATTAAAAGAACATTATTTTGTTTTTTAAAGATAAATTTTAAAGTAAATTTTTTCATCGATTTATTTTTGATAGTTTATAAGGCCAGCGAACAAGCCTACCCTGTGACATTAAACTGAGCAAATATTTTTTAATTTTTCCCAGTTTTGAAAAGATTTCCCCGGGAGGCAACCGGTGTAAGAATAACAAAAAACAAAATTGCGGGTTGATACTTTCAAAAGATGTAAAAAAAACTTACTATTCTCAATAACTGAAAAAGATCTACGGTTCGGCAATTTGTTTTATTTTTTCTTTTTAGATGTGAGCATCACCTCAGAAAATCTTTCAGAAGATCCTCCTTAAAAGTTGAATAAATAATTTTTTTGTTATATTCTTTAGATTGAAAATTTTTTGTTTACATTGTATCACTTTCATCTTAACAGAGACACAAAGGAAACGTTTATTTAACAGTATTAATTTTTCGATCTCCGACAGCGACGTTAAAATTTCACTGATCGCAAAAAAAAACGTTTTTTGGGGTACTATTTTTTTGAACCTTGGGGGCCCCTTTTTAAGCTAGTGGACCCTGTTCGGGGGAACCCCCAACATTTCTAAAGTTTGCCACTGTGCATTAAAAAAAATGGCAACTGCTTAAAAATTTTTTTATTAAATTTGGTTTATATTATTTTTTGGTGGGGAAAAAACTATCCGTAAAAAAAATTTTAAAAACAGTCAACTAATATTGTGTTAAAAAAGGCCCCAAAAAAACCAAAACTTTTATTATTTAAAGTAAAAATTTTTTTAAAACTCCAAAACATCAAATTAATATGTCATTATCTGTATTATAACAAATTAAGGAAATTTTAAAATATATACGTTTTTTCTTCTTGGAAAAAAATTAAACCCAAAAAAATTTAAATTTAAATTAAATCATTAACTATTGAAATAACCTATTTGTTAAATGCATTTATCATTATATATTAACTTAATTTAAATTTTTTTTCAAAATCTTAATTATGCAAAACTAAATTTAAAGAAAACGCAAGTTTTGTAAGTTCGAAAAAAATAAATATACCAAAAAAAACCATTTCCCCAAACGGTTAAAAAAAAATTGGGAGATTTTCTCAGACGAAAAAAAAAACCCCTTAAAAATCTCTTTAAAAGGACACTTTGTTTTGCCCAAAATTATAAAAAAAAATCAAAAGGGGGAAAAAAGGAAAAGAAGATAAATTGGAACGAAAAAGGCAACATTGTACGGACCTTTTTTTTGGGGCCCTTGGCTTTTTGGGTTTTATGTTAGAAGTTTCGATTAGAAAAAAATTTTTAAAAATTAAAAAATTTTTAAAATCGTTCAATTTTGGGGTTGATTTTTTAAATTTTTTAGTTTATTAAAAAATATTTGATTAGCAAAAAAATATTAAAAATATTTTTTCCCCAAAAAACATAAAAATTTTTGGAATTTTTTTTAAAAAAAATACTTTTCTCCTAAAATTTAGAATAATAGGAAAACCACAAATTAAAAAAAAAGACTAAAACTGAGGATTTTTTTTATTAAAGGGCAACAAAAAAAAAAAATTTTAAAAATATTAGATATAAGGAAAAAAAAAAAATTATAAAACCTTTTCCCCAAAGAAAAACAGTGTAACCCCATAAAGTCCGCATAAAAGGGGAAAATTTTTCCCCAAATTTTAATTCGGGAATTTTTTTTAAAAAAAATTTTTCCCTTGAAAAATAATGCCAAATAATGTTTAAGGGGGCCAAAATTTTATTGAATTTTTGGGGAACCCAATGTAAGAGAATGAAGCCCCCTTTAAAATTTTGGCAAAGTTGTGTATTTACGTAACTAACTATATCCATTTTAAAAAAAAATAATTCCGGGGCACTTTTGAGATATTCGAAAAAAAAAATTTTTTCCGATTTCTTTTTTTTTTTTTCTATTTTTTTAAAAAGGATAGGAAAAAAAAAAAAACTTTCGGGGTTTTTTTTTGTAAAAAAAAAGAGTTTTTTTCCCCAATTTTTTTTTCCCTTAAATCATCATCAACTTTTTTTTTTTTTAAAACGGACCGGTTTTTTTTTTTTCATTTTTTTGAACCCCTTTTATTCCAATAACAAAAATTTTTAAAACCCTTTTTTTAAAAAAGAAACGCCCCCCTAAGAAAAATTTTTTCTTCGTTAACCCATTGCCCCCTTTGAAAAATATGTTTTTTCAAAAAATATTAAGTGTTATACATCATTGTTAAATTGGGGGTTTTAACTGCTTCAAAAAAAACAATGAACAATTGAATGCCGAAAAAAAAAAGCCGTACCAAAATCTCAAAAACCCCTGTTTTTTGGGCCAAAAAATTGTTTTATTTTTCCACACTTTTTTAAAAAGTCAAAAAATAAAAAAAAAATCGACAAAAATTTGTTTTTTTTCCCCGGTATCTCCAAACCCCGGAATTTTCACCAAAACGCAAAATTTTTTTAATTTAACCGACTTTTATCTCTTTTCCGGTTTTCCCAAATCCCCATGGGTTACTTGAATCTGTAAAAACCCGGGGTAAGGATGATCCGGGGTTTTTTATTTTTAAATTTTTTTTTTTTTCCCCAAAATCGCAAAGAAGCATCATATTTCAAAATTTCGAAAAAAATTGATTGGAGGCAAAATAAATTTTTGGGGAAGCAAAAAATTATTGCAGCGTCCCAAATTTTTCGATAAACATACACCCAATTATCCATGGGAAAAAGTCTTCAACCCCAAAAAATTAAATTTAAAAAAATCGGAAAACCCCTTTTTAAAACTTTTTTGGGAAGACCATATTAATTAAAAACCCCTTTTACTTTCCTAGGGGGGTTTCCCCAATAAAAAAGGAGCGAGCTAAAAAAACAGTTAATTAATTAAGTTAAAAAAAAAATAGGCCCCAAAAATGTACTTGTTTTAAAACATGCTCAAACGGTTTTGATAGACCTAAACCCCAAAAAATGGGGTGTTTTTTAAATCAAGAACCAAAGTTTACAAAAAATTTGTAAATATAAAAAACTTCAAAATTTAAGAATGGAAATTTTAAAAATTTAATTTTCCTCAACAGATTGATTTTAAATATAAAAATGTAAAAAATTTTTGGGGGGTTAAATTTTAAAATTTTTTATTTTTGCCTTAATCAAACCTCCCGGGCCAAAAAGGTTGAGGAAGCACAGGGTGCTTTGGGAAAAATTGTCCCTCTTAATTCCCACAAGAGAAAAAACCCAAAGTTTTTTTATTGGATCTGAGGGAAACCTAAAAAATTAAAAGATCCTTTGGAAATTTAATTTTTTTTCCTTCAAAATTATAAACCTATCAAAACTAATAAATTGATATTCTAATAAAAATTTTAAAAAACAAAAGGGGAAATAAATAAAAAACCTTTTTCCTTTGGCATTTTAACACGCCTTTTCCTTTTGGAAAAAAATTTTCCTCGCAAACAAAAACCAACCCCTTCCTATGAAAAGACACATCTTCGTTAAATAGTCCAATTTTTTTTTACAAAAAAAATTAAGCACCATTTTAGAGTTTTTTAAAAAGTTTGAAAAAGTTTTAACAGATAGTTTTAATAAAAACCCCCAAAAAAAATTTAAAAAAAAACCAGGGCAACGTCGAAACCTTTAACACCTGATCAGGTTCATTCCATTTATCAAGGGCCCCGGTTAAAATTACTACGTGCGTTGAAGCGGATTGCCATTTCCGGGGGCAAACCCCCTTTTGGGGGCAAAAGGGGTAGCAAGGGGGAAAGGGGTTTTAAAAACCCAAAAAAATAAAAAAAAAGGGGTTTATGTAGCAAAATTTTTTTTAAATTTTTTTTTTTTAAAGCCAAATTTAGTAATCAAACCCCTTTTTACCCTTTTTTTTTAAAAAATTATAGAATTTAAAAGGGAAAAATTTTTTAGAAATTTTAAAAAATTCACTTCAAGCTGGCAACAGATTTTATCGACTTTAGTTATTACGTCCTTTTCCCAAATGTCTAACCCTAAGTTCGGATGGGGGGGATTTGGAGTTTTTCCCTTTTTTTTTCCCCAAAAGGGGAAAAAAGGGGTGGAAATTTAAAAGGGAAAGAAAGCATTTTTTGGCGGTCTTAACTTAAATATATACAGTATGTCCGGGGAAAGGGTTAAGGAAGGGAAAAAAATTTAATTTTTTTTTTTTTCCGGGAAAACCCCAATTAAAAAATTTTTCCATTCTTAGAGTAAGTTGGGGAAATTAGAAAATTTAAAATATTTATATTTAAAAGGGGTTCAAAAATTTAAAAAAAATTAAAAAAGGGAAAAAGAGTAAAAGTGTTTTATTTGAGAAGATATGGAAATAAGTTACGGAAAAAGTTTTTTCAAAAAATTTTCCCAAAATTTAGAAACATAGAGTTTTAAAAAAAAAAAAAAATTTTTAAACCCCGCTTTTTAAAAAATTTTAAAGGCCATTTTTTTAAAAACCCCTTTTTTTTACAAAAAAAAAACTTTTAAATTGGTTTTTTAATTTTCCTTGTTTTTTCAAAAAATTTTTTTGCTGATACTTAACTTTTTCTTTTAAAGTTTTTTTCATTTTTGGTTCACAAGCCAAAATAGAGCTAACAGAAAAAATACCATACATAATCCAAAAAAATTTTTTAAAAAATATTTCCTATAATTTTTTAAATTTGGGGAAAAAACCAAAAGAAGGCAAAGGGCCCAAAAAGTACTATCTTGGGGGGTTTTAAAATGTGGTAAAAAGGGAAAATTAAATGAGATTTAAAATTTTTTAGAGATTTAAAAAAAAAATCCTTTGGGGGTAGCGGGTTTTAAAAGTGGGGAAAATCAGGGATAAAGGAAAAAAAAATGGGTTTCGGGGCCCCAATTTTGACTGTAAAAGGGGGGAAAAAAGGGGAAAACTACGTGTTGATCTGTTGGGAGCCCAAAGAAGATAAAAAAAGAAAAAAGAGGGAAAAACCATTTTTCCAAGGGTCTTTTGGGGAAGAGAAGAAACCCCTTTTGTTAGTGTAGGATAAAATTTAAAAGAATATTCTTTTCGAAGGAGTCAAGAATGCTAATGTTAAAAACCCCCTTTTAGACCCCATAATATTCTTTTAAAAATGGGGCTGGGAGATATACAAAGTATACAGATTAAAAGGGGAGAAATACTTTCCCCATTTGAAAAAAAACCAAACTTTTTTTAAGCTGCTGAGGCTTTTTGGGTGTTATGTGTTTTGCCCCTTGGGGGTTTTTTTTAAAAAAACCCCCCAAAATTAAAAAATTCTTCTTTTAAATTTTTTAAATTGGGCTTTTTTCGCGATAAAAGGGAAATGACTGTGTTTTCGAGGTTTTAAATTGGGGGAAGATTTTTGGGCCCCAAACTAAGATACAAATATAATTTAATAATAACAGATTCCAAAAATTCTTTTTACGGGGTTATACCAAAACATCGCATCCAAAATAAAAAAAATGTTTTAAAAAATATATGTTTTTTTCAAAAACCATTTTATTTTTTTTTTTTATACTTGTATATTTTTGGGTGATTTATATCCGATGGGGTAAATTATACATTGAAAGTTAATATAATCCTTTTGGAAAACTTTCCTGTGTTTTACCTTTTGTTATTAGAAATAAAAAACTTTGTAGTTATCAAATTTGATGTTTATTAAAATTATGGGTTCCAGAGGCAAATGAGTAAAAAAAATTTTATTTATTGTAATTTTCTCCTGCTAGAGATTTTTATTAGGGATTTTTTGAATGTTGGTTTTGTTTTGTAATTTAATTTTTGATCCCCCTTTTAATTTTTAGATAAAAAATTTGTAAAACGATTTAAAAATAATGTAGGAAATAAAATAAAAAACACATACAGTTTGAAAAAATCTTTTAAGAAATTTAAAAAAATTTTTATTTTATTTTTAAAATTTAAAATTAAAAATTTTGGGTTTTTAAAAAAATTATTATTGTTTTATTTGGTTGTTTATTAGACATAATTTTTTTCAAAAAATAGTTCATTAAAAACCTCCCCCAAATTTGTGGCTGATTCCAACTCCTGAGTAAAATTGATCACCCTTAAAAATGCAAACCCCTTTTAAAGGGGTTTTTTTTAAACAAAATTTTTAAAAAAAATGCTTTGAAGCACCAGAAAATTTTTGGGTACTTTTTTGGGTCCCTGATTTCAATTTGGGTCCAAACCTTTTAACCCCGTGAACTTCGCAAAAAAAAAAACCCCTTTTTTAGGTTTTTTTTAAAAAATAATCCTGCGAAAAAAAAAATTAAGCATAAAAAAATTTGATTTTTATGACATTATATTAATTTTGCCAAATTAAATTTTAAAATTTTCGGGGGCTAAAACCCAGCCCCAATCATATTAAATATCAAAATTAAAAAAATGCAAAAAAAAATTTTTGTGTTTTTGGCCAAAAATTTTGGAGAAAAAATTTTTTCACACCAAAAAAATTCTCCCCAGGGATTATAAGTCCCCACCCCCCCTTGATTTGTTTCAAATTATTTATTTAAAAAAATGCAAGATTAATATTTTAAACTAATTTTTGAAATTTTAAATTAAATTTGGGATAGTTTCTAAGATGGCTAACCAAAATTTAAGGAAAAAAGCAAAATTTTTTTTTTTCGCTTTTTTTTAATGGTAATATTTTGGGGATGATTGGGGGTTGTTTCCCAAATAAACCCCCAAAAAATTAAAAAAAAATACAAATTTTTATCAATACTAAAAAATTTTTATAAATTTTTATAAATTTTCTAAAAAAAATTAAACTAACCAAACAACCCCTAAAAAGGGTTTTTTTCCCCTTTGGGGTGACGTCAGGGTTTAAGGGTTCGAGACTCCAAGTCAGTGCCCAAAAAAACGTACCGGGGGGGTTTTTCTAATGCCCAAAGAGTTTTTTTTATTTTTTTTGTTATTTTTAGGGGATCCCAAAAATTTTTGGGGGACCCCTAAATTCGGAATTCCGACCAAAAAAAAAAATTTAAGGATGTCAAAATTTTTAGCAAATTGGGCAAAGGACCCATTTTTGAAAGGGAAGAAATTTTTATTAGTTTTATTTTGTAAAAAAAGAGTTGGGTCCAGCAGAAGGTTTTGGGTTTAAATTTTTAAAATTAAATTTTAATTTTTTGTCATCTAAAAATATATTTACCAAAAATTTTAAAAAAAAAAAAAACAAGGTTTAAGTTTTTATTCTAAAAATGTTTTAAAAAAAAAATTTTGGGGAGGGTTTAAATTAATAATTAAATGGGATTTTAAAAAAATATATTTTTTGGATTTTTAAAAGGAGTTGGTATGACAAAAAACCCTTTATAGCCAGGTCATTTTCCCCTAACTTTTTAAAACGGGGGGATTCCCCTTTTTTGCTTAAAAAAAAATCCGAAATGCGTCTGAAAAAAAAATTACAAGAGCTTTTATTTGAAAACGTCTTTTAAAAAAACATTTTTTTTTATTATTTTTTCCGATAATTCGAATTGCCATTAATTTTTGCATTTTTGTGTAATGATATCTTTTTTAGGGACATAAAGAACTTTTTCCGACGATTTTTTAATAGAATTTTCCCCCCGATTTTTAAATGAAATTTTAAAAATCATTAAAAATATCCCGGGGGAACCAAAAAAACCGGAAAAAATTCTTTTTTAAAACGGAAAAAGTTAAAAAATGTATTCAAATAGGGTGTTTTACGTGTATAAAAACTTATTACGTTGATTATTTATTTTGCCAAAACAAAAACCCAAGCTTAGAATTAGAAAATTAGCTATACACATTTTTTTATCCAACCCCTTTTTCTAAACAAAAATATAATAATTTAAAAAAAATGTTTAAAAAAAAAGCCACCTGATTTTTTTTTAAATTTCTTTTTAAAAGGGTTTCCGTCTTTAGTACTGTATTAAAAAAAAAATTTGAAAATAGATATTTTTAAAAAGTTTTTTTTTTTCTAATGGGGGCATTATCCGGTCAAGTTAGCCCTAAATAGGGTCCCTTTGCAATTCCCCCAAAAACCTGAAAATATACATGAACTTGGAAAAAACCATTATACTAAAATTTTAAAAAATCCCCACGACCCCAGGGTGAAAAAAAAATTTATAAGGTCAAAGTTCAAGAAAATGGTTTTTTATTTTTTTGGGAAAACCCTTTTTAGTAATGCAAAATAAAAAAAAAAAAAAAAAAAAAAAAAAAAAAAAAAAAAAAAATTTAAAAACTTTTTTTTAATTTTTTTCAAAAAATTTTTAATTTCTGAGAAAAAAATTCTAAAATTTACTAACGTTTTTTTTCCATATTGAGCCCATGCCCTATATGCATCATTGGGGAAAAAAAAAGTAAAACATTAGTCTGCGGGTAATACTGACGATTCTTACAGAAAAGCAATTAATTAACAACCAACGCTGTAAGTATTGTTGTTGGCGAAGAAGGATCGGTTGGTATTACTTACCGCTTAAACTCCAATGGAAAAATTTGAGTTTTTGGGTTTTCCAAATGAAAAATACATTTTATTTTTAAAACTATTGTCTGTATTCAACCTTTTTAATGTTCTGGGGGGTAAAAAAAATTTTAAAAAAATTTAAAACCCCAAACTTAGACATTCCTAAAGTTTTTAAACATATCAACTCTACTTTAGAAACTACAATTACCCACGGGGAAATTGGTTCCTTCTTTTAGTATTTATAGAAGCCCAAAAAAATTTGTTTTTGAAATTTTTTTCATCTTTTTAAAACTTACTCGAAATAAAAAACGTGAGCAATTATCTTGACTGCCTTAAACCTCGACTACTGCTCAAAAAATTTTTTATCGGGTATATAATTAGGTACAAGTGTGGTTTTTTAAATAACTGAACCCGCAAGAATGAGGTTCGAAGCTAATTGATAATGTATTGGAACCAATCCCCACTACCCCCTTTCCCCGGAAATCTTTAATACTATTTTTTTTGCAACTGCAAAAAAAGGGTAATTTAAAATGCGGCGCAAAAGTTGGTTTTTTGTTCAAGAGACCAGGTTTGAATGTTAATCTCCAACAGAAGAAGATCCTTACAACAACGACGAAACAACTGATGTATCGTCGCTTGAACAATTTACATCAACTCAGGAAGAAGAAGAAAATGAAGAAAGAGAAGAAGAAAAAGACGAAAAAAAAAAT
>JAHBCN010025177.1:0-11414 GCA_019359885.1 Listronotus oregonensis | reverse complement strand
GAAAGAACTAGACCAAAGGTTATTTATGCATTTCTTGCTTTTTATTTTTATTAGAATATTATCGAATTTATTAGTTTGGAGGGTTTAAATATTGTGGGAAAAATTATACATTATACAAAAGGATCTTCTAATATTTTAGGTTTCCCCTTGAAAACAAGCAACATTTGGTTTTTCTTTGGGGAATTGAAGAGGGACAACATTTACCAAAGCACCCGTTATCTCAGACTATTTTGATCCACAGGAGATTTTGATTGAGGCAAACAAAGAAATATTTAAGGCCTGGAGCCATCCCAAAACTAATACATTCAAATTATTTTAACGTTGTTTTGTTATTTACAACTTCAAACTCTGGTTCTTGAATTAAAAAAACATCATTTTTTTGTAGGTTTATCTAATAACTTTTTAGCTTTTATGTTTAAAACAAGTACACCTTTTTGACCTATTCATTTTTTAACTTAATTAATATAACTGTATTTTTATTACTCCACTTTACAGACTCCCCTAGAAGTGAAAGGGTATGTAATTAATATGGTCTTACAAAATCAGCAAAAGTTTTGTAAAGGTTTTCACTATTTATTTTTTTAATTTTAATTCCTTTAGGGATGAAACATATCCATGGATAATTGGGTGTTTTGCCACAGCGAGGCCAATCAATTTAGCTGTCCCCTAATTTTGCAACATGCCAATACAATTTTTCGAAATTTTGAAAGATAATGCCATTTTGGATTTTCTAAAAAAAAAAGAAATTTGACAGCTAAAAGAAGTCACGCGATCATCCTTATACGGGTGCCACAAATTCAAGTACATGCATGGGGATCTTGGAAACCGAAAAAGATACAAAGTCGGTTAAATTATTGAAAAGGCGATTTGGGGCCCTTTCAAATCCAAGAAATTGTAAAAATTCCGAGTACTTCCGGAGATATCCGAAAAAAACAAAAATTTGCCGATTTTTTTATTTTTTCTTCTGACGTTATTTAAAGAGATATGGAAAAAAAAAGACAATTTTTTGGGCCCTCTACAAAACAGCGTTAAGATTTTTGGTACGACGCGTTTTCGTTAAACCATCATCAACTTTATTTTTTTAAATACGGCACTCAATTGTTCATTGCATTTTTTTTCAATCCCAATTACAATGATGTATAACACTTAAATTTTTTTAAATAAACATATTTTTCATAAAAAATCATTAAAAGGAACGAACAACATTTCTTATAGGGGCGTTTTTTTAAAAAAATATTAAGGGTTATAATTTTTTTTATTGGAATTACCTACCCCCACAACAAAAAAGAAGAAAAAACCCCCAAAAAAAACAAAAATCAAAAATACTAATCTACGTTTCGGCGGCAAATCAGCCACAACAGCTTTCAGAATTTTCTAAGTTTTTAAAGCAAAATTTAGTTTAATTTATTCTTTTAATTTCATCTTGAGAGCGGTGGCCGATTAATATTTATATGGAATGGTTTGAGGAACACGCAATTATTACTGCACTAATCAAACCAAAAGTTTGGTTACGATATGTTGACGATACTTTTATTGTATGGACAGGTAATGACGAAGAACTTGAAGGTTTCTAAAACATCTAAATTGTCGTCGACCATGTATAAAATTCACAATGAAGTAGGAACAAACTTCGGCTCTACCTTTTCTCGACGTTTTAGGCAAACGAAATAATGGACATATACAAACCCCGGTATGCAGAAAACCTACCCACACTGGACAATATTTACACCAGAATTTCAATCACTCTAACGAAACAAAGCAAGGAGTCATACGTACTCTATATAACCGCGCAGTGACCTTATGTAACAGTAAGGAATCTCTGCAAGCCGAAATAAGTAATATAACTAGGGATCTCAAGCAAAACGGCTGCAGTGAGAGATTGGTTAAGGAAAAAATCGATAAATATCAAGATAAGACAAAAACTAATTTGAACAAGACTTCACAGGATCAAATATTTATGACTATTCTGTATATTAAAGGAACTTTAGAAAAGATCCGCAGTCCGCAGAATAGCGAATAGGTATAATATTAAAACAGCATTTAAATCCCAAACCACTCTGAGAAGTATTCTTACTAAGACGAGACCGGAGAACAATATTTTAAAAAATGACCGTATCTACCAAATTCCCTGTGAATGTGGTGAAGTATACACCGGGGAAACAAAAAGACCACTAGAAATTGGAGTTAAAGGACACAAAAAACTTACCGAACGAGGTGAAACGTCAAAATCAGGGATTGCCAAACACGCATGGTCCAAACAACACCATATACAATGGTCGGAAGCAAAAATTATTCATAATGAAACCCACTGGAAGAAAAGAAAGTTTAAAGAAGCTGTAATAATTGCAAACAACCAAAATGTATTTAGCAAACCTAGTGTAGACATTCCGAATATCTGGCTGCCGTTGCTGAACCGTTACAAGTCGATCAAGCATCGGTGAACAACGGATAGTATATAAGGTCGTAGCATTTAAGAATAGTTTTTAGTTATCTCTTGAAAACGGTTGGAGATACATCACTAACCGAAACGTTGTGTATCAATTAACAAATAAAGACAATGGAAGTCCAAGATTTTAGTGTTATTGAAACCATAACATTGTCTAACACAGTCTTTCTCAAAGTGGGCGATAACGCCCCCTTGTGGGCGCTGGAGGCCTAGAGGGGGGCGGTAAGGGACCCAGAAAAAATTGGGGGGCGCTGATGTGATTTTGGGGGCGATGGGTGATTTGTAACTTCAGCTACTTTATATTTTAAAATTCAATGAAATTAAAACCTTTCACTACACAACATCCCTTTATTAGTTGATATTTTAATCCTATTTTATTGTATAAATGTAAATTAAAAATATATTAAATATTTAATATTTTTAATGCGTTCACAATGCTATTTATATGTTAAGATATTTAGTTGTCAAACACTGAAATATATTCGTGTCTTCAAGTGTCGCAGGTGAGGTGGTCCTCCGAAACACGTGTTAAAATATATATATATATATATATATATATATATATATATATATATATATATATATATATATATATATATATATATATATATATATATATATATATATATATATATATATATATATATATATATACATATATATATATATATATATATATATATATATATATATATATATATATATATATATATATTTGTTGCGGTCAACAGAGCACTTTCCGAACGCGGGTTTTTTTATGTACCTAATCTTTAAAATTAAACTTATAATGTTTAATTAAATTTTTACTTTGGCGAAAAAATGTCCCTTATAAAAAGGTATCTCAAAAATTGGCTTTTTAGATAAGCCATTATTATTATATCTTTAGGCGTATTTTATTTGTCAAACGGGCGTATCTTTATCTTTATTCCCGTAAATTATTTAGGAAAGTTTTTTGGCAAACTCAATACAGCATATTATGGGCAAAAAAGGGGGAAAACCAATTCCCCCTTTTGTTTTTTTTTAAATTAATTGTAGAGTTACGCCCTTTTACGGGCCCCAAGGGGAATTTCACTTTGCTGGCTTTTTGTTATCCGGTAGAGCTATGTTTCTATGTGGGCTTGATAAGTCCCCTTCGATACCTTTTTTTCCATTTATGGTGCGATTCGATATATTGTCAGGTAAGTGATCAGCGAACTTGTTATTGTAAAAAAACACCCAAATTTAGACAAGATGTGAAAGTAAAAATGTTATAAAAAAAAAGTTTTTGGAGAATACTACAATGTGAAGAGCGTAGTGACTCAGATTCAGATTGGTTTCAGAAGACTATTTACCCCTTTCTCATTTTTAAAAAAAAAATTACCCAAAAATAAATCAACTCTGAAAAAATTAATGATCCAGTTCTTTTAAAAAAAATGAAAATTCAGCTTGTCCCCTACTCCAAACCAAGGGGAAAATGCCAGTTCAGCTAATTCAGTTCCATTAGACAATGATCAACAAGAAAACAGGACAAGTCAACGTTTTTAAAAAAATGATGATGTCAGATAAAAAGCCTAACCCCGGTTTGGGGCAGTGCTTAATAAAAAGGGTTTTTTCATTTTTGCAAAGAATGTGAAATAAATGCATGCAAATTTCTTTAAAAATATAAAAATTTTCCCCAATAATTAAATTTTAGCCGAAAAGATGTCCTTAAAAAAAAAATTTTAGTACACCTATGCCAGAAGAACCAAATAAATTCTGTTCAACTTCGATGGCTGAAGAACACATTCATAAAATTACCAGCTTTGCCCAAACATGCAAAAAAAAAATTGTCAAGGCGAAGTATGGAGTGCATGTACTGGATGTCTAATCTTTTTTTGGACCATTTTTTTCCATACATGTGAAAATAACTCCTACTCTACTCTTTCGAAATTGCTTTAAACAAAACCTGAAGAATATATCATTGAGGGGTCTAAAAAAAAAATAGAAAAGCGAAGGTAAAAAAGAAAGCTATTTACAAAACAGTGCAAAAGCTAAGGCAAAGTAGAAAACCACATCAGAACAAGGACCATGAATTTGTTCCCCAAAAAAACTGAAGGTTATTGTAAAGGAGATACGTGCAAAAGAAATTAATGGAGATCCATGATTTTAAAGACGAAGATCGACAACAGCTGAAAAACCCCATTATGGATTGAAAGCATTCGACAAATTTTCTTTCACTTTTTTACCTCTTGGAAATGTGAGCGCCCGGTTTTTTAAAACTTTTTCCTAAACACATTGTCAATTAGTGAAAAAGTTAGGGGAACGCATTAGGAAAGTTTTGAAAAGTGGGATAGTTGAAAAGGACAAACGGGGTGGACGACAAGAATCCAAGAAGATCAAAGATCTATTGTACGAAAGCAATGCAAAACCATATAAATAGATTCCCAGAGTCGAACCACTTTCCGCAAAAGTTCCCAAAAATATCTTCCCCCCATTTAACGTTCCCCCTAAGTGCATTACCTTCAGCTTGTAATAAAATGGAAGGTAGCATAAATTTATGAGTATATTCAAGACAATAAACTAATCAATACACAGACCAAAAAAATGTATGCAGCTTATGCATTAAACATTGGGGCGACACTGGGGAAAAATTGGAATTGGAAGAAAGATATAAGGAAAACATAGAAAAAAGAAAAAAACGAAAAAAAAAAACAGGATATAAAGATCAATTTATAGCTATAAATCAATCTTAATATTTCGACTTTGAACTAATTTTACCAAAATCAAAAGAAAAGGGAATATTCTATAAAAGACGCCTGCAGTTTACAACTTTAAAATTTAATTAACCCCCAAACTGTTCTGCTACACGGGTGAAATAGATAGTAAAAAAAAGGGTCCTCTGAAATTTAATATGTGTTTATATCTTTCTGCAACTTATGACGAGAAGGGGACTAAAACCGCTAATTTATTTTCGATGGATCGCAGGCCAGAACAAAAAAATTTATAGTTCCTTCTACTTTATTTTTCATCAATAGCAAAAACTTGAACAATCAGTCAAGATTTTTGAACCCTTTCATGGGCAAAGCGAAGGGCCTCCCCTCATAACAATTTTTACCGCAATGTCTCATTCGGGGGAATTTTTTGTTCCCCCAACTACTCCCCTTTAAAAAAGGAAAAAAATTACATTGTAAATAAGATGGAACATACTGACTTTTTTTATTTTAAAGATTTGTCAAAAAATTACGAGTTTTAAAATCCGTGAAGACGATAACAAAAACAAAAGAACTGGCTAATAAAATTTTCTACAAGTTATCCCATTGTGATGAAACCTACAGAAATTTCCCAAAAAAACCAGGAAAATGTTTTAAATTTGTCTCTCGAAAAGCTCAATAAGGAAAGACCTAAAGTAACAGTCCTTAAATACGACAACTTGGTTTTTTGCTCTGGAAAAAACCCGGGGTAAAATCTCTTGACCACGTTGCCTTCAAGACCCCTTCCCCCTGAGTAAAATCTGATTGTTTATTGTATAAACATTTTGCTTATGTTTATTTCCTTATTAACGTTTTTTCAATTTATGTTTTTTTTGTACCAAAAAATATTTTTTAATTTATAAACATTTTGCTTAAAACCCCGTTTTCTTATTTTAACTTTTTTTTAAAGTTTATAAAATTTTTTTTTTAACCAAAAATATATTTTTTAATGTATAAACATTTTGCTTGAAGAAATTTTTTTTTTTTTAGGGTTTTTTGGTTTTTGTTAATTTTCTTGTACCAAAAAAATATTTTTGCATTATATCAATGGGGCGTATTTTTTTTAAAACTATAGATCCAAACATTAACTTTTTTTTTTTTTTTTTTCAATGTCTAAATTTTATTTAAAACATATTTAGCGTGAATGTGTATAGTGAATATCCCTTTTCTTTGGACTGAAAATCCCAAACTACACCCATAAAAACCTTTTGGGGGGGGAAACTTTAATTGTATCAAAATTTTAAAAAACGCTCCCCTGCAAAACTATCAATTTTAGAAACCCCCTTTTTAGCAAGGCGACGAAATATTGGACGATTTATTTGTGCAATCCGTTTTTTTGCCCTAACATTCGTCGGTCCGTGTTTTCGGAGCGCAGGTGTCCAAACCCCGCCGCGGCTTGCGACCTACGGCGACTGACGTGACTAGAGATGTGTCGTTCGTGAACGATTCGTTCAAAAAGAACGAACGTTTTTACTCCTTCTGAATCGCTCAGCGATGAATAACGAACCTAGTTTTGTTTTAGCGTACTCGTATTGTCGGTTCGAATCAGTTTTGGCTATATACCTATTAAAAGAACTTTTTTCTTTGTTTTAACTATTCTTTTGACCAAAAACTTAATTAAGAGGTTCATTTGAGGTTTTTTTGATTTTTTTTTTAAAAAATTTTATTCCAAATATGTTTTTTAAAAAAAATTATACCAAAATGAAATACTCAAAAAATTTTTTATTTAAGAAAACTCACATTTTTTGTGGAATTTAAAACCGACCGAGTCCGACCGGCATCATAATAAAGTGAATCGGGGTTCGATCGAATCTTTTCAAGTGAATGAATAAAAAAATTGATTCAGTAAAAGTTTTAACTTTCCACCTCCTTTTAACTATTCTGGTTATTCTCATTTTAAAGTCCATAATAAAAAAAGGTGAAGATGCAACGTTGTCGTCTTCCTAAAAAAACTTGCTAAGTTACAATAAAAATATATGGGGGAAAAAAAAAAAAAAATTGCGCTGAATTATAAAATTTTTAAAAAAAGATCTACTTAAGATAATTTTGACGCAACGGATTATTACTTAATATACTATTTGCACTATAGGATTATAATTAGATAATACACCTTTAATCCTCATTCTCATGTATTATGCAAATCGTGCAACAAAAAACGCTCTACCGAATTAATATTTAAATCCCTCGGACATCGTTTATCCTTGGATTATAAAATTCCATTTTATTTTTTGTTTTCACCTTTTCCGGAAAAAACATTGAATAATAAATACATCATTTTTTTTTCATTTGAAATAAACCCTTTTACTAAAAGGGTTGACAACTTAAATTATAGTCTGGGAAAAAGTCTTGTTATGTTCGACAGACCGTTTTTTGCCGGATAAGGGGGCCCTCCTCAGGGGTTTTTTTCTAATTTCCCAGATTTTTCCCGGGCCCGATTTCCCGTGATCCCGATTTGCTAATCTAATTGGAGATACAAGGGGGGTGTTTTAAAAATTCTAGGCTTAAAAATGAAGTTAAAATTTCCCAAATTTTTAAATTTTTTTTATTATTACCTTTTAAAAAAAAAAAAAGGTAATTTAAAAAAAAAATAAATCAAAATTAAAAATTTTTTTTTTAAAAGGGGCACTAAATTATTCAACGGGGAAAAAAATCAGAAATGGGTACAAAAAAACAGTTATTGAATATTAAACTTAACCAAAAAAAGAACCTTAACATCTAAAAACAAAACAAGGTGGAAAAACATTTTACAAAACAATTTAAGTTTTTATTGAGCACCAGAATAGTTGTTATCCAGTAAATTAATAGTTTTGTTTAAATATTTTAATATTTTCGTTAAGGGGTTTTTTTTAAGCACTAACCACAACTACACTCAAAAAAATATCTTATTGTAAACGCGTTTGCCTCATTTTGAGAGCATGTTGACTTTCATATGTTGCAAAAGAATATTTTCCCAAATGAAGAAACCAATTTTTTTTATTTCCATGGACGTAATCCAAAAAAAAAATGTTTTTGCTTTAAAGATATTCAAGATTTTAGATAAAAAAAATTTAATTACATTTTTTAAAAAAAACCTTTTAATCAGAATCTTTCATACCATTATTTTAAAATACTGATGCTTCAATATGAGAGACTTGTTCCTTGTTTTAAAATGTGTTGATTTTCATTTAAAAACCTTAATATTTTTAATTGATAAAATTACTACATAATACAAGGCTCAAGTTTCTCAATTTAAGAAATTTGCATCATAAACTGAAGAAATTGTTCTTCAGTGTAACATAATTTTTTTTTACAAGGGCGTGTTTTAATACCTTATTTATTTACTTCATGTAATTTAGGATCTCAGTTTTAAACCCTTTATTTTTTCTATTGGGATACTATTTAAATTTATTTGAAAAATATTTTTTTTATTTTAACCTTCAATATTTTGTTTCATGAGTCTGTATTATTAAATAGGATATGTGTATTTGGGAAGAAAAGTAAATATTTCAATGGGTTATTTTAGACGTAAAAATTGAGTTTAAAATATGAAAAAAAAACATATAAATGTGGGTCCGGAAATGCTTCGAGATACAGGAAAAATTAGTCTTGGAAAAACCCTCTTGGAATTTTTTTAGAAAACCTAACAGGTTTATGTAAAATTGGCCAATTTTGTAATATAAATGAAAGATTATTTTTTATTTAAACTTTAAAAACACAGTGGCCCAAAATGCATTTTCGTACCAGAATTTATATGAATTTTTTCTAATTTCCACGTCCAAGATCCCTTATTAAAATATTTGTTTTTTTCTTCCAAAACACCCGTTTATTTAAACATCCAGACTCATGAAACAAAATATGCAAAATGTTAATCAGAGACAATGCCGTTGTCGTATTTCAAAACACAAAGAGATTTGGGGCAAAATTCATAGTTACTTTTTGAATTCTGTAACTACACTAAAACGTAGTGGGTACCTATTAGTAAAATAAAAAAACTTGCTGAAAGTTATAACAGTTTTTATTTATTTTTTTAATATATATTATTTAGCAAAAAAAAAATACAAAATTTCTAAATAATACAAGCTCAAGTTATCCCAATCTTTAAAAAACTTAACACAGAAACATTCCTTAGTTTTAAATATAAAATATCCAATAAGCGGCAAACAGTCTTTTATGGTAAAATGTAATATGGGCCAGTTGTAGAAGGTTGGCTTAAACTTGGTTCAACTTGAACTTAACTGGTGGTTGACGTTTCCCTTTTAAAAATGAGTATCTCCATAATTACCAAAAAGAAAAAAACTGTATGTACCGAAAAACAAAATTTAAAAATTTTTTTATCACTTTTAAAATTTGTTTTGTATTTTAAAATCGGCCAGAGAGAGCTTTAAAAAGGGAAAACTTATCCTGGCCAACTATAATTTCCTAACCAATTTCTGTGATAACGGTTTCCATTGATTCCCGAATTTTACGGGGGTCTGTAAAAATTCTTTTCGCCTTTTGTAATATGTTTCTAGGTTTTAAAAACACCCTGTATAAAAATATTATAACAATGTAAAAAATTTCTATATTTAACATAATTTTTCAAAATTTTTTAAAGTCCAATTTCCCAATATTTTCTTGAAAAATCATTGATTTATTAATTACCTTGGTGCTAATCTAATTTATCTAATAACGTCGGGTCGTTTGTTCATGTCAATAGATAGGCATCTTTGATAAGGCGGACAGTACAAAATTATTGAAACGTTTTAGTAGATATTTATCAATTTTGGGGGAGTTAGGTTGTTTTAGTTTTTTTCCCATTAAGTAGGTATAGTCCCAAAGCAAAGAGGTATAAATAATATTTTAATAACGAAAAATACTTACCAGCATCAAATTCCGATTTAGATTTTTAAAATTTTCACACACAAGGTCGTATCAATAATACTAGTAAACTAACCAAACTAACCTCTAGACGTGAAAGAAGACACAAAAAATCACGGGGGCATCACCGAGCGGCTTTTTCTATGTCTATCTTTTTTTATTTCATATATACTAGTACAGATGTTGTTGACCTGTTTCTGGTATTGACATGGTATATTACCAAAATCAAGAAGTTCTTGGAATGAGATCTTGAAATTTTAAAATGAGATAAAGGCGGTTTTAACTGAAAGAATCCGTTGCTAAAATAGTGAAACTTATATTACAAAACAAGAGTTTAATATTCTCAATTTCAAGAATTGGAATAATTATTTTATATCTTATTATTTTAATTCAAGATAGCTTTGAATTTTAAATTGACTTTTTTATGATTTTAATTTAGTGACTCATTTTTTAGCAATTTGGGGAAAAGAAATTTTTTCTTTGGTAAATGGTATTAAAAAGAATAAATCGACTGGAAATTTATGTTTTGTTTTAAGACTTTTAAAATCCTTAGAACAAAAACATGTTTTTAATTTAATAAAAAAGGGTTTCTAAACAAAATATTTTTTTTAAACCATCTATGTTCTTATTTTGAAAAATATTTTTTTTTTTTTGTGTAACCACACCCGTAGCTCGTATTAAAGGTAGGTCAGCTAAAGGATAAGCCCTTAACTTGTCCTGGAAGATTTTTGCAGTTTTGTTTTTTCCTTCTGAGGAATTTCCTCTTCCATCGCGCGTCGTGTGATTGAGCATTTTTTATTTTCTCGTATTTTATTTATTATTATTTTCTAAGATAAATGGCATATAAGTTAGCGCGATTTTCTCATACAAACTTTAACCTAACCCCCCAGGGGATGAAATTTTACAAATTTTACCACTCTCTATTTTTTTGGGTAATCCGAAGCCTAATTACATTACCAATTCTCATATTTACAACTTCAAAAATGGCGAATTTTCTATACAAACTTTTATCCCCATTTTAATCCTAATTTAATTTCAAAATTGTTAAAACAGATTATTTTTAATAGTAATCAACAGCCTACATGCCAAATTTTATACTTCTTAGTCCAAAATGACGAAGTTCCAAACAAATTTTCATTTTATTCTATGCCTTAAGAGGGAAGTTAGCTAAAATTCTCCTTTATCTGACGTTTTCTCTTTTTCTGGGTAAATCTTTCCAACTTCCATACTTTTCAACTTCAAAAAGACGATTTTTCAATTTTAACCCCCCTTTAACTCCCAAAAATATAATTTTAAAAATGTTAAAACAGAATTTGCCACAAGAAATTTCCCCATTATAAGAAGCAATACCCACTATAAACATTAAATTTAAATGTTCTGTTTCTTTAATTTATTAATTTATTTTTAATTTCATAAACAAAAGG
>JAHBCN010025176.1:0-11367 GCA_019359885.1 Listronotus oregonensis | reverse complement strand
CCCCCAAAATTACTTTAAATACACCAAACCCCAAGGCCCTTGTACCGTCTTCTGGCAAGCACAATTTTCCCTTTTGTTACCTGTAACGACGACCGGTTCAATGCACCTCAACGGCAATCTCCAACTCCGCAACTTACCCACAACAACTTGCCTCTGCCATTCATTTGCAAAATGCTACCAACTGTTCTTTTACGATTAATGTTGTTAATAATAATAAGTAGTAATAGTAAAAATAAATATTATCTAATGGTTGTTTAGTCGACTTTTTCCACACACTCGTAGAAAAAATGTTGTACCAACACGTACGGAAAGTGTCTTTTTCCACTCCTTGATCGTTACGAACTCCGCTTCGCGTCGTTCGTGTAACTGCCGTAGCGTGCGGAAAAGTTTCAGTTTCCGCACTTGTTAGGTAAATAACTATAAATCACATTGTGGATGTCGCTATCTTAGTTGGCGCTTTTAAACCATTACGTCATATGAAATCAAGTTTGACCATTATCAAAAGTTAGACACTTCTTGTCAATCTGTTATTGGAAAAATCACAAAAAAATGGAGTTTACTAACGTCAACTAATAAATGTAATTTGTTTAAAACTTTGTCAAGCCTTCTTTAATAACATAATAAATATTTAACATGTGCACCAAAGTGTCTAAATTTTGACAACGGTCAAACATATGACGTAATAGTTTTAAAGCGCCAACTAAGATTAGCGACACCCACAATGTGATTTAATTTTTTTATCTTTGGCAAAACTTTATAGTGAAATATTTTGAAAACGAAGGAAAATTTGCAAAAAAAGTATTCCTAATTTTCGATTCAGAATTAAAAAAATAATTTGGGTCTTCATTTTTCGCCTCTACTTACCAATCACCCTGTATGGTAGTGACATTGTGCAACCTCTGCTCACTAACAGGAAAGAATTCAAGCTCTGTAGAATATAAAAATGAGCAGTGGCTTTATATTTAGAATTTACTTGAAAACGATCAGAGATACTTACTGTTCAAAACGTAAAAATTAAAAAAAAAAGACAATGGAAGTCAGAGAAAAGTTTTTATTTAACCATTTATATTTGTTTTTAAAATCGGTCCCAAAAATGTACAAACAGAATCTCTTACGGTTTTTTCAGTATTACGTAAATACAACCAAAATGCGTCACCCTATACATTTTCTTAAATTAAAATAAAAAAGTTTTTTTAATTTAAAATCTGTTTAAATATTGATATTTACAAACACTTTCATTGGGAGAAAAACAAGGCAAGACAAGAGAAAGCGATCTTTCAAGCTAAAAAGGGGTATTCTCGTCAATACGAGAGTCTACGAGACAGGACAAGGGGATGGCTTCTCTCGTCTTTATTTATCTAAAAATAGCTTTGGAGAAACGTTGTGAAATTTAAAATAATTTAATATTTGTTCTTTATTTATAAAAGTTTTATTAACTTTCATAAAGTTGACGGTTATAACTATAAGTTGAAAAATGTTTGTAAATATTCTTATTATATTCAATGAAATATTCCACGATTTTTTATAATTTAGCTTAATTTTACTTTTAAAACGTATACAAAAATATTTTTGCGAGTTTTGCTTACATTATTTTATTCAAAGATTTTTATTTAAGAATTTTGTATAAATTAATACAGAGATACTCTATACAACTTACAAGTGCCTCACAAATGACGCAATGTGACGTCACATCCATGTTGCCGCGTGACGTAGTATTGAAAAACGGAAAACGTGGTCCTTGAGAACACTGTTGCCGAAGTGCTGGAAAATTGCGTAAGAGAGACACGTTTTAAGTTAGTAAGCTCTAGATTAATATGAATTAAATGAATATGGGAATGGTGTCATTAACACTACTAACTATGCATGGTAAAATGGAATAAATTTATGCGGAACTTTGAATATTTTTTCCTAAAATGCTACAGAAAATAAGATGTTTAAAATATGGGCTTACGAAGAATTCGTGATTGAACAATTTTGTGATGATGACGTACTCGTTTCAAACCAATCGTCGCTTGTCACTCTCATACATTTTTTTTAATGAAAAATTTTCATGTTTTAATGGAAAAAATAAGTTGCAGGTTTTTCCTCATTAAAATTTTCTTTACTTAACAAGTATATTACACTATAGTCCAAGAGCCCATAACACATATTGTATAAAGTGTTTGATTTAGGTTTAATATAGACAAATTTGTCTAGATAGAATAGATAACTAAGTAATCGACTGATTGCTTGATCTACCTGGGTACACACCAGGTACAGCGTATACAGAAAATGTGTGATTTTTTTTTGCCAAAAAAGTGTTTCAATTTGAAAGTTAAGTTGGTTTTGAATAAGAAAAATCAATCATTTTGAAGGGGGTTAATTTTGAACCAAACCACCCCAAAGATGTCTTTCTAAAAAAGTTTATGATTTGCGCTAAAAGTTTAATAGTGTTTAATTAGATATATTAAAAAATGTTTGCAAAAAGCCAAATTTTAATGAAAATAAAAGTTGCGAGGACCTCCTGTATGCCCAGTACCTGGTGTACCCAGGTACCAGGTACCCAGGCAATCATTCGATTACTTACTTGTTTATCCTATTGAAATGAATTATTGGCAAATAAAGTTCCTACTAAAAACCTACCTATTTTTTTTAAACTAGAATCAATATTACTTACTATTGTGATTACTTATATAAAAAGTATACAAAGCTGTACAGGTTAGAAGAAAATTACTTTGGTGCTTGAAGGGCAAAGTTCGTCATTGAAATGTCGGAATTTATGTCACGGGGTCTAGCACGAGATGATTTGCTAATAGAACAGAAGACATATGATAAATGAAAGCAAAAAAAAGCAAAAAAAAATATTTAAGGGCGAACTTGAAAAAAGACGTCCTCAAGGTTTCTTGCAGATTTTGTGACTCGATATGTAAATTTTAACATTCATAATAGGTTATTTAGAAATTTCATAAGGTAATCTTCTTGACAATATGGTGACTCTATATACTGTAATATAAACTGCTCAACAAAAAGATCGTACCATTGAATTTTTAAACCCATTTTCAAACTGCTGTAACTTTTTTAAAAATTAACTTATTTGAATATCTAAAACGAAGTTTAAAACCGCGATTCTTCTAGTTTAAGCTGTATTGCATTTAGTTTTAGTAAGATGAATATTTTCATGATGTACAGGGTGATCAATAGAGTACTGCAAAAAAACAAAAAATTCGAGTGTGTCCCATTTCAGTGGTAATTTTTTTTGGTCGTTATAATATGGGTTGTTACAAAGGTCATATCAATATCTCTAGACGTTTTTGCCAGTTTTTGAATTGAGGATTGCGATACACTTCTAAACGTCAAATTTTGGTAATCAATTCTTAAAAAGCTATAACTGGAAAATGGATTGACGGATTTCAACGAGTGTTTCATATTCGGAAAGCTCATTTTATGTAGATCTTTTATGTCCTAAGCACTTTTCGATAGCTTATAATTTTATGAGTATACGGGGCCAACAAATACCAAACGTACCTGATTTAGAAATCCTAAATATACGTGGTAAATTATTGAACGCAAGGGACCATATGTGGTGTGTTTTATTTTAAAAATGACCCAGTTGAAGTTTGTGTCAATATCTCAAACGATTTCTACGTTAATCGATTTATGCTGTTTAAGTGCCTGTAAACTTATTCAGCAAAAATGCGTCGTTATTATGGCATTAGGTGTGAATGGTAGGAATTCCAACAACGTCTTAAAGTTTTAAACATTTTAAACATAAATTAGGTATTGGTGTTGTACACCATGATATAGGTGATCAACAAAGTGCTTTCAAATTTATTATGGTATCCATAATTACCGCAACATTAGCCACAGAACGGCCTTGTTTGCGCAAGATGTTTTAGATTAAAATTGTTAGGCTTGAAACTCTTTAGTACATTTCGGTGTCCAAAAACTTACCGCACTATATTTTTAGTTGATTAGCTTAGTTTTCAAAGAGTCAAATTACCTCTACAAAAAGAAAAAAATGTTTACTTGATACATTGAATTTATCTATGTAGCGATACGTTTCTTAGCAACGATGGAATAATGTCATTGTCATAAAACAGTTTGTAAGTCAAACAAAACTTCTGTAGAGTAACTTTACTCTTTAAAAATGGCAAAACTAAGCGAAAATGAACTACGAAATATAGTGCGGTAAGTTTTTAGACACCGAAATAATAATTTAGTAGTTATGCCCCAATAGTTTTAACCAGCGATGTCAACAAGGCCGTACTATACCGAACATTGGGGAAATTTTGTGGGCACCACAATATCTGTTGTTAAACGGACCCCAGTTTAAACGGCCCATGGTAGTGAAAATTTACCGCCAAGGTCGCTGCGGACGAGCCAGAAAACGACAGCTAGGCAAGATCGTCTAATAATACGAAACGTCAATCGCTGTAGGACTTTTAAATTTTGCTCGCAATTCCCGAAGTTTCCAAGCAGCAAGGGGGCGTAAGGGTCTCCACACAAACTATCAGGAGACGGCTTTCATGAGCGAGGACTTAAGGCGCGCAGGCGTGCTGCCTGCCCGCTTTCAGGCTACTCTTAGAGCTGCACGGAGGCTTTGGGCTGTAGATCATGCTAACTGGGGGATAGCAGAATGGAGTGGGGCTTTTTTTACGGGATGAATGAGGTTTAATTTGTATGAAAGTGACGGACGAATTTTGGTCTGGACCCAAAGAAATGAAGATATCTGGAAAGAAAACAGGGGCAAGGGTACCGTTTGAAGGTGGAGGACTGCTTGTGTGGGGTGGTGTGATGTTGAATGGGAGAACAGATTTGGTTTTTTTGGGTGGGAGAACGTTTAAATGCTAAAAGGGTATGAGAAGGAGGGGGATTTGTTATTCCTTTGCACAAAACTTTGGCAACGATTTTGTCTTGGTGGACGACAACGTCCCACATAACAGAATCGTCCAAGAAGTTTTAAGGGAAACAATATTGAAAGAATGATTTGGCCTGCAAGATCGCCGGATATGAATGTGATAGAACACCTAGGGAGTTGGATTAAAAAAAAAATTGAATAACGGAGAGCATAATTTTAAAATTTGGATAATGGAAATGCAATAAGAGTAGAATGGAACGATATTCCCCAGAACCCCTTTTGCAAGCTTAGTGAATAGCATGCCAAAAAGGGGTAGAGGAAGTTAGGAGGGCTCACGGGGACCCACCCATTATTAATTTTAATGTTTCTTTTTTGTTCGTTACATCATTAATTTTATCTGTTACTATTGTTGTTTTTAATATTTTTTTAAATGTAATTTTACCCAATTTAGATTTTTTTAAAAACATTTTATCTAATGAGAGTGTTTTATTTTTTAACGTTTATTAAAAAAAATGTGTAAAATGGATTACTGGGAAATCCTAAATTTACATTCATCTAGGATTTTAATAATAAAGACTTGCAACAACGTCTAGGAAATAAAACAATAAACTAAAAGAAAAAAATTTTTTTATCCAAAAAAGGCACAAAATTAAACATTTAAATTTTTTAAAGCACTTTTTTTGATCACTCCGTATATCATGGTGTACAACACCAAATACCCTAATTTATGTTTAAAAATGTTTAAAACTTTAAGACGTTGTTGGAATTCCTACCATTCACACCTAATGCCATAATAACGACGCATTTTTGGGAATAAAAAATTTTCAGGCACTTAAACAGCATAAATCGATTAACGGGGAGAAATCGTTTCGAGATATTGACAGAAACTTCAACTGGGCCATTTTTAAAACAAAAACACAATAAAATTTCCCCTTTTGTTGCGTTCAATAATTACCGTATATTTAGGATTTCTAAATCAGGTACGCGTTTGTATTTTGTTGGCCCCGTATACTCATAAAATTATTACCTATCGAAAAGCTTTAGACATAAAAAATCTACATAAAATGAGCTTTCCGAATATGGAACATCATTGAAACCTCCATCCCCTTTTCCAGTTATAGCTTTTTAAAGAATTGATTCTTTACCGTTTAGAAGGTATCGCAAGCCAGGGAAACCCCCCAAATTTAAAAACTGGCAAAAACTCCAGAGATATTGATATGACCTTGGTAACAACCCATATTATAAAGACCAAAAAAATTACCATGAAATGGGACACACTCGGAATTTTTTGCAGCACTCTATTAAACAAAAACTGTACATCACGAAAAGATTCATCTTACTAAAACTAAATGCAAACAGCTTAAAGTAGAAGAAACGCGGTTTTAAACTTCGTTTTAGATATTCAAAAAAGTTAATTTTTAAAAAGTTACAGCAGTTTGAAAATGGGTCAAAAATTTTAAAGGCAGACTTTTGTTGAGCAGTTTATTTAAAGTTGAAGGTTTGCACGCAAGGCACATATTTATGTTTTTTTTTACGGAAAATTGAACGTAAAGGTCTCCATTTTCCCCAAAAGAACAAACCTTCTTTGTCGCGTGAAAAGGCCAACAAAATGTGAACCCAAACCAGCAAGTATATTTGGTTTTCCCCTTTCCGTAACAATGACTATAACGGGAGCCAGGAGCCTGGCGAAATGGAGGGGGGCTTTAGGTACGCAACAACACTTCAATCACCCAAAAGAACGATTTCGCAATTTTGAAGAGAAACTAAAAATTGTGATTTAATGGCTTTAAAACCCTGACAAGTTTTTTTGGCACCATAGTCTAAGATTAGTCTAAGGTCTTGAAAAAAATTAATATTTATTATTGCACGTTTTTTTTGCGCCTTTTTTTTAAATCCAGCTTAAAGGTTGGCTTAAAAAATTAAATATTAGAGACCCACTATCGTCAGCAAAACTAAAAGATAGGAAGTGTAAAGAGAGAAGATCATTAATGTGATGAAGAAACAGATTTGGGGCAAGTGTATCCAGTAAATTTTTGAAAAGCTGAAGAAGCCTTTCACAATATCGGGATATGCGTCAATTGAAAAGGGTTGGAGAGCCAAAAACAAAACTTAGGTAAAAGACCGTAGAAAAGAAGTTTGTTAAAGAGCCAGACCGGTTAAAAGCTATAGATACGTCAACAGCAACCATCTGGGATTCACTAAGAAACACAAGGGACTTTAAGGGGGAGACAAAAGAAAGGGATCTTCTGTGGATTTTTTGTCAGCAAATCCATACTTTTGTCATGAAATTGGGTGTTTGAATTTTTTATATTACCCTACAAAAAAATAAAAGTGGGAATATGGGTCTATAGTTAGAAGGAAGAGTATTAGGTCCTTTGTTAGTTTAAAGTGCAACTTTCCAGCGCTCGGGAAAAAATGCTCGTTGTAAAGATTCAAAAGGGGGGTTAGATGGGCCCAGCCTGGAGCATATTTTTTTAAACGATTAATGGAAAACCCATCCAGCCCAAACGATGTTTGGTACAAAAAGAAGAAAGGATACACCGATCTGTTTAAACCGAAAAAAAATATATTGCGCATTTAATTAATAGCAGGGGCGATGTTGGAAGAGAAATTCTCGAAAGGTTCAAGGGTAGAATTGGTGACAAATTGTTGGGCAAAAAATTTCAGCCTCATAGAAACACTTTAATATTCAATTTTTAAAAGGGTGGAAAAGAATTCTAAAGATTTTTGACTACATTTTCGGCAAAGGACTAGAAGGATTTATTGCCATTTGAGTAAGAGAAGCCTTTATCTTTTATTAAAGGGGGAAAACGGCCCCTTTTTTTAGATAGTTTGATAGTCCTAATAAAACAATGATTATTTTTTAAACGTCAGTAGACAGACATCCATGGACTGATTTCGAAACGTTTAAGTTTTTATACTTTATACGGATACCGTTAGTTTTTTTTTGCAGCTACAGATGCTCTGCAAATATTTGTAAATTATTCATAAATTGCGGATTTTTTTGTTATTAACCCATTTATTTCGGAAAGTGTTTTTGTAAAAATCTTTTAAAGGTAGGGATTTGTGTTTAGATCGGATAATAAAAAATTAACATTTGATTTGCCTCTGAATTGTTTTAAAAAATCCCTTTTAAAAGGACAGTAGGCCTATAAACTACTATAATTAGTTTATTTATATATTAGTTTGAGTGATAGTTTACAAAACATTCTTTGGGATGTAGAGCAACATCAATTTTTACTAATGAAATTAGCCCTTTTTGTGGGGACACTGCGCATCCCCCTGATTTTCTAAATTTAAAAACCCGATGATCGATTCGGTCGTAACGTGAAAATTCGTGTGAATATCTAGATGGCTTCGAAGTGCCTCGTTTTGAACTCCTTTTTTAGGTTTCGCCCTTTTTTGGCCCCTGATCGTAAACTCCAACTGGTCAAGATTTCCGCCATTATGTCAGGTAGACGCCATGAATTTTGTACAGCCATATCGATACAACGAGGGAAATAACGGGAAGTACCACTTCTTTCCGCTTATTGTCACTCTTTCACCCATATTTATTTACCCGATCTACGCCGCCCATACTCTTGGGAAAGACTTTACAAATCGAGGTTGATCAATATAAATTTTTTTTCTCCGACTGAGAAAATCTTTTTACTCCATATACCGGAAAAAATGTTGAATAGTTAGACGCTATATTGACGATATTTTATGATTCCCTTTTCAAATGATAATTTCGTTATCCTGTAAAATATTCAAAATCCCCCGGGGGCTTTTTTTTTATTTTTGTTTCATAAAGGAATGCGGTTTTCCTTTGGGGACCGTAGCTTACATTTTTGGGGTTTTTAACTTTGAAGAGAAAGTGATGAATAATTATCAAAAAATAGTGAATGGGGCCATACGGCAGTAAAACATCAGAATATTGTAACACTAATTGCCCCAAGTCCCAAAGGGGTTTGTTCTGTCTGGTAATGTTGTGAAAACTGTAGGATCAAGTAAAATGTAAATAATAAAAGCACCACCATAATGTAAACAACGAATGTTTTTCCCAATAAACCGTTTTTCCTATGGCGCAAATATGGACCAAGGGGTTGTCTATACTGTGATTTTTCTCAATAGGGCATGTTTGAATTTTTTTTATTTAAAGCCAAATAGAGGTATCATTAAAAATCCTGTTTTTCCCAAATTTTTAATTTTTATCATTACGGGAAAATTGTTCATTATATATTGAAATCTATCACGGGGAAAAGGCCTCACCACCAGTTTATTGTTGATGTCGTCTATTCTAAAAAATCCTTTTTAGGTAAAGGTACGTACTCCAAACTAAAACACCGATAAAGGAAAGGATTTTTCTTCTCTCGTTATATCTCCTGAGCGATTTTTTTTCTGGGGCATAAATGTTTAAAAATCAAAAATTAGGTTTATAATTTCTTGATCAAAAACATTTAAAATGGCTGCTGTGACATTATTAGATACATACGATATCTTCCATTCATCAGAGTTTCAAATCACAACCAATTTTATAGTCAAAAAGATTTAAGTAGCTTTGGTTTTCTTTGTACGAAAAATGAGGGATTTTTCATCGTCACTGTCCAAGGTTTTCTGGTGGCTTTCGGGATGCAATCGCTCGTGTTGCCAGGCATAAGTCCACTATATTTTCATCTCCCTTCGTCCGTATCGCAGTCATCGTTGGCATTTTCAGGTGGAAAATTACAATTTCTTCCGGAATATCATCAACCACAATTTTCAACTCCTCGGTTAACCCCGCCAAAGTTAATGGTTTTTTCCAAAAATTAAAAGGGAAAATTTTAAAAAAAAATGGAAAAAAGTAGTGAATAAGCCTACCGAACTTTTAAAAGAAGTCAATTCTATTAAAAATACTTAGCATATTCAAAATTATTATTTAAGGTTATGTTCCAAAACACGTTTATTGAATACTGTTTTGAGCAAAACAAGTATATACTGGACTTAAAAAGTATGATAAAAACTTAAAACTTACCTCCAATTGCTCATTGCAATTGACTTGAAAAATCTTTAAAAACAACACACGATCTGAAAGCAGGGTTTTAACACGCTTTCGAAATATTTTTACACATAAATTGGGTGCCCCAAATTTTTGTAGAAATATTAGTGATGATCTTTAAAAGCGTCCTTTAGGATTATTTATAAAAGTTAAACCGCATACATACCAATAAGAGTATTGAAAACTCTCTAACGCGCTTATGCTCTATATCGTATTACATTTTAAATGCATAAATGACCGGGAAATTTCGGGTTAGTTGCTTACCGCTACAATATGTTTTTCGTTTTATTCTAAATATTTTTATTTCCGTCAAAGTTTTTATGATTTAGTTCGATTTTCCCAAAATACGTTTATGGTAACATTTTTAAATAAACCCATTTTTCACAAAAAAATTTTGATAGCAATTTAAATCACAACCCCAAAACTTTATTGATTAATTTTAAAACTTTATTGGGATTTTAGGAAAATTTTTAAAAAAATTATGAAACAATAAGTCAATAGAAAGCAAATTTAATAATTAGATTTGGCTATTATTTTTTTTACTGTGCTTAGTATTTTAAAGGTTTTAATTACAAATTCCCCAATTAAAACATTTTTTAAAAATTTTAAAAATTAATTTTTATAATAACTTTGGCTTATTAACACAGACAAAAAAAACCCAATGTATAAATCAATCGTTTTTAAAACACAGGGGCCCAAAAAATTTTTACCCCCTTGGGGGAATCCACGAAGGTGATGCCAAAAACTAACGACCGGGGGTTTCAGTGTGGGGAGAGGGGGTTTTTTCCCCCCGGGGTTTTAAATTTTAAAGGACGCAGGTTCCATAGTTTTGGCCTCAAAAAAAAGGAAAAAAAAAAGGGAAAATTTGGGGCCTCAATGTGTAAAAGGGGGCATAAAAAATTACTACGGGCCTCTGTTGGGGCTCCCCAGAAGGAATTATAATTTGGGCCTTTCCCCGGAAAGGTAAAAAACCCATGGGAGCACAAACCTACACCCCAAAGATGGGTAAGAAAAATTTCTGAGCGTTGGATCATTAATAATACGAACGGCTCTTTTTTAATGGAGTCCCGAATGCTAAAAAGGTGTAGGGGGCGCCATTTCCCGGGAAAAGAACAATATTCTAAAAGGGGGGTTTATTTGCAGAATGTAAAAAATTGGGAAAAAAGGGAAATTTTCCGGCCAAGAGGGAATCTCATTTAAACTCCCGAAACTATGGATGAAATGTGTTTGGCCAGTTGGGATTCTAAAAAAAACCCGACAATTAAACGACTCTTTGTTCTGAAAGGGCCCCTTTTAAGGGATGGCATTCGCAGACTTTTTTTCCCCCAACATATTTTTTGAGGCTTAAAATAAACACGTTTTTACCCCCAATCCAAGATTTTGAATTTGGAAAGAATATCCATTACCCGCGTTTTTTTTAAAACGGGGAAGGTTTTGGGTTAAGAAAATTTAATACTAAAGGGGGGTACTATCGTAAAAACATGAAGGGTTTTTATTGGGGGAAGAGAAGATC
>JAHBCN010025175.1:0-11425 GCA_019359885.1 Listronotus oregonensis | reverse complement strand
GTTGCATATTTTTTTTACGTCATCTTCGAGTAACGCTTCAAATACAAGTGATCCCTTCAAAAAAAGGGGTTTTTAAATTTTTTTTCAATTAAAATTATTTTTTTAGAAAAATTAAATTTTGGGAAAAAAATATTGGGTTTTGGGGAAGTTTATTTTTAAAAAAAAAAGTTAAAATTTTTTAAAAAGGAATTAAACAAAATTTAAAAATAGGGTGTTTCATTTAAAAAATTATGTTTTATTCTCCCTTTTTGGCCCCCCTGTATACTTTAAAATAATTTTAAATTTCCCCCTAAAAATTTTTTAATCTTTTATTTACTATTTTCTCTAACTTTTGAAACCAAAAAAAAAATTTTTCTCTATCTTGCTCACCCTGTACGTGTATGGGGAAAAAAAATGTGTTTGACCTCGGTTTTTGTACAGTTTCAATTTTATGAAAATTTTGAATTAAGTTTTTTTTTACCCCTAGATCAAAGTTTATTTTGCGGGGGTGTTTTTTTTAGGGGAAAAAACCACATCTTATGCAAAAAAAAAAAAATAAAATAAACCTTATTAAATTAAAATCATAGCTAAATTTTAAAAAAAAACCTTTTTGTTGTGAGTTATAATAACATTATATTATAACATTTAACCCTTAAAAAAATCCCCTTAAAACAAATTTCCCCAAAAAAAATGTTTTTTTTTTAAAATTATTTAATAACGCTTTTATTGTAGAAAAATAATATTTTTAACGTTCGTAAAAAAAATTTTTTAACTCCAAAACTCAACCTTTAAATAACCACCCTTATGAGTTTTAAAAAAAATTTTTTTTTGACAAAAAAAACGTTGATGTAAAAATTTAAAGCCCCCAAAGTAGCTAAAAAATTGCGAAACCTCACAATATAAAATTTGGAATTAGGGTTTTTTACTTTAAATTCTTTTCATGGTGTTTTAGCTGTTTTTTTTTGGGTGAAAACTCCCCCAATTTCAAAACCTATGGAATAACATTTTAAACCTTGAGATGGGAAAAATTTGGTTTGGTTAGTTGATTAATGATTGTTTTATGCTTTAGAATAAAATTTTTAAAAAATTTTCCCTTAAAAATTAACCCTTTTTTGAGCTTAAAAAAAAATTTTTTCCCCAAAAAAAGGATTAATTTACCATAAAATTTTAAATTTTTAAAATGCTGGTTTAAATATGTACTAATTTTATTTCCATAAATCAACCCTTTTTTAAAAAAAAAAAATTTTTTCCCCCAAAAAAAATTAAAAGCTTGACTGATTTAATTAAACACATTACTCCCCGAAATATTACCTTTTTATTCTTTTCAAATTTTAAAACCTTTCCCCCCCCTTCAACTTGCAATTCTTAAAACTAGTTTAATAGATATAAATAGTAAAGAAAGTATAATTCAATAAAAAAATTTAGGAAAAAATAAAAAGTATACCGGTTTTATAGAATTTATCTCCGAATGGGGAAAAAAAATTATTGGTTTATTAAACATTCCTTTAATTTTTGTAAAATTTTTCAAAAAAATTTTTTAGGGTTTTCAAAATACAAGGCTGTGTAAATTAAATCCTTTTTAATTCCTTAGTTTAAAAATGGGATGAGTAAAGGGGTAGAATAAGATGGTGCTCGCTCTAAATAGAGGATTTAAACGGCCATATCTGGCCAAATATTGTAAAAAAAAATATATGAAAAAAAAGTCTTTGTTTTTAAAAAGCTATAATTTGGTACTTTATCTTTTTTTGTGTCCCCAGTATTTTGGGTTTATTTTGAAGAAAAAGGCTATTTTTAAAAAAGGGGAAAATCGTTTTTATTTAAAATCTAATTTTTCTAAAATTAGACATTATTTTTAATTAAAAATTCTAAAATGGATTAATAATACATATATAAAAAAATCGCCAAAGGGTAAAAGATCTTTTTTAATTAAGAAATTTGAGGTTTTTTTTAATATCTTTTCATAAAAAAAGTAGGGACCGACCTTTTTTTTATCTTGCTAATTTTCCCAAATAAAACTTTTTTTTATTAAAAAAAGGTCTTATTATATTTTAAAAAAAATTTTTTAAATTTTTTTTTCAAAAATCAAACTTTTCCCGCTATTTGACTTTGAATATTTCAAATTTAGTTTGGCAAAAGAACCCCATTAAAACCCAAAACTCGGTCTGTATTGGTGGTATAAGAAATTAAAAAAACCACTTTTTTTTTTTCTTTTTTTTAAAACAAAAATTTTCTCTCTAAATTTTTTTTTAAAAAAACCCTTTTTTAAGTTATTCTTAAAACCCCCCTAAAAAAAATGATTTTTTCGAAAAAAAATTTTTTTAACCCGAATAACTCAAAAAAATTTTTTAAAAAAAACGTATGGAACATTTTTACTTAAAATTATTTTTTTATCGTTTCCCCTTTTTTAAATTTTAAAAAAAATTTTCCCCCCCCAAAAGGGGGGGGGGAACCCCCGCCAGGAAAAACACCCTCGGCATTATAAAAAGTTTGACCTTGGGCCCTTTCCCCCATTTTTGGGAAAAAATTTAAAAAGACAAATTTTTTTAAAAAAGACCTAGAAAAATTTTACTAATAATTTTAACATCAAAAATTTGTTTTTATAATTTATTTAGCGTTAAATATGTAAAACATTTCGTTTATTAATCTATCTACTTCTTCTAGGCTTACAGTCAAAAAATACAAATAATACAAATAATAGCAACATAGGACAGGCTTTAAGCCTGGAAGGAGTAGATAACTTAATAAGAGAAAAGTTTAAAAGTTTAACTGTAAATAAATTATAAAAAAAATTTTGATATTAAAAACATGATTAAAAGTTCATTCTAAACGAGTAACTGTTTTTATAAATTATTATTATTAAATTAAATCAATATATAAAAATATTTTAAGGATGTGCTATACACTTAGTGGTATAGGAGATCGAGAAATGTTAATCATCCTGCCAGGTATATAATACCCAGATAGAGAAGGCACTTATTTTTTTTAATAAAATGAAATTTCAATTTTCTTTTAGGTAAAGTTTCAAGTACATCAAAATGGGTACAGTTATTGGACTAAAAAAAATTAAAATAAATATTCGAGCCACCATGTTATCCCCCATTGCCTCGAGACACATGTGTATTGGTTTGTTTCGTTCAATGAATATAACAATTTATAGTTATTAAGGTATCAAGGGTATTATAAGGATAATAACGCTTGAGGTCGATTGTGTGTTTCCCGAGGGCCTTTGGCCCTAGGGATATACGTTGACCGAAAGCGTTACTACCCTTAATACCCGTGGTGCCTTCAACGTTTAATGTCCGACTAAAAATTCTTTATATGAAAAAAATTTGATTTTTAATGTATTAGTTTAAAAAATCAAGTACTAGCATTTCCCTAAAAATTGAAACGTAATTGTGGTAACCATGGTTGTAAGTTATTTGTCAATAAGACAGCACATAAAAAATTATTTTTCAATTGAGGCATGGCATAAAAATATCCGAAGTAGTGAAAAATACCCATCTCCCCCAAGATATTTTAGTGAAAGCTGCTAAAGCTGAGCATGCGCTTGTGCCAGAAAAAACTAGGCGGATTAACAAGAAACAATATTTTCATTTTGAGGCCTGGCTGACGGAACACTGCGTGGACCGTGTGGAAGAAACCGTTTTGATGGCTTATTTTCAAGATTTGTCAGAGTCATATTCTCCAACTTCCCTTTAGACAAAGTTTTCAATGTTACGTAAAGAATTAATAGTTCACATGAAGATAAGAAGTAATGAAAAGTTGATTTCTATGCAACAGTTTCTAAAGCAACTTGGGAGAAATTATCAGCCTGAAAAGTCGAAGGTTCTGACTCGCGAACAAGTTATAACTTTTTTGAAAGAAGCGCCGACTGAAAAATATTTGGCAGATAAAGTTGCATTAGTGATAGGTGTATTCGGAGCTTGTAGAAGAGACGAGCTTGTAAAAATGAAGTTTTCCGATGTGCGTGATATGGGTCAGCATATATTTATTGACATTCCACAAAGTAAAAATGGACAAGCAAGGAGCTTTTTGGTTATTGATGACAGTAAAATGTGCGCAACAAAGTTAATTCGGGACTATGTGTCTTTGCGACCTAAAAGTGCACCTATTGAAAGGTTTGGTAATTGTCTCGAAAGTTGCCTCTTCTCCGATTTTGACCAGATTTGGTATACGGGGTTTTTTTTTCGGCAACGTTTCGTTTTCGAGATATTCATCATCAAAGTTGAAAATCAAACTAACCTCATTTTCACTATATTCCCCCTTCTTTTTGTACGCAATTCTTGATTTTTACACTAAAGTGGCACACAATATTTTATAAAACCTTTTATTTTTATTTATTTTACACCTTTTTCGCATTAAATTGCGAACTTTCAAGTTCAAAGGCAGCAGCCATATTTGCTAGTGTATACATGGTTGCGGCCACGTTGGGGCCGGTAAAAGTGGATGTTTGTAATTAAATGGAAAAAAAATGTAAATTAAACATAAAAAACAAGTTTTTAAAAGGTGTTTGTGAAATATTGTGTGCCAATGTAGTGTAAAAATCAAGAATTCTGTGGAAAAAGAAGGAGGAATAGTGTAAATAAGGTTAGTTTGATTTTCAACTTTGATGACGAATATCTCGAAAACGAGACGTTGCGAAAAAAATTTTGTGCAGCCTATAGGTAAAAATACATTTGGAAATATAACCTTTAAGATTGCTACATATTTGGGTTTACCTGATGCTAAGGCGTACACAGGTCATTGTTTAAGACGTACAGCGGCAACAATTCATTCTGATGCGGGAGGTAGTTCCGAGAGCTTAATGAGGTTAGGTTAGGAAGAGTTCTTCGGTAGCACGAGGGTACGTGGATGATAGTGAAAGCTCCAAATTGGCTAATGCTTCCCTTGTAGTTGGGAAAAGTATTACTTCAAGTAACACAGCAATTGCGGTGGGGTATGGAAATGTGGAATTTTCCGGTCAGTTTGAAAATTGTACGTTTTACTTTAAAAAAATAATTTTTCTTATGATTAGTATATTGTGTAAGTATGTTTGTATTTTCGTAATAAATGCTTAAATGAAGATAATTTATTGTTTATTTATTGGTAAATTTGTAGGCCCTAGGGAGTAATTTTTTTTAATAACGCCCTAGGGTAATATTTCGTATTTAACTGACTTTGACATAATATTATTATTTGTCAAATAATATACCAGTCGGACATTTAATCAATTTTTAGATAAATTGAAGTAAGTTGTAACAACAAATATTCTTATTAGCAAAACTTTTAATGGCCAAAATCACTTTTTTGCCTTTTTCTTCTTTATTACTTGTTTTAATAAAAATATTTGTAAAACGATTTTTAAAGAACTCATTAAATAGCATAATTTTTGTTTATGGCATTTTTCGTAGCTCTTTTAGTTTTCAAGATATTTGCGTTATTATTTGAAATTTAAATCTTTAATATCTCCAAATCAAAGTGAATTACAAAAAAAATTATGTGACGAAAATTACGTTGTTTTATAATTTTAATTAATTTTTTTTTCAAAATTAAAAGTTTTTGAGTTATATTAAAAAACCCGATTTTTTACGATTTTTTTTAAATAAAAAAAGGCAGTTTGAACCCGCTGAGCTTAGGGAGCAGCGCGGCTTTGAATTTATTAAAGTTTATAGTAATATAAAAAATGTTTCATGCGTGTCTCTTATTGGCCAGCTTCTTTGCGGTGGTCTCCCGGACTATAAAGAAAGTTTTCGGAACGAAGACAATGTTTGAAGACTGACGATAGTGGATACGTAGATAGAAAACATGCATTGTTTCGAAAAAAAAATAATAAGCCAATATTGTTATAAAACCTTTATTTCAGTTTTATTTAGTTAGACTAAATAAGGCTTTTATTAATAGAAACAACATTAACAAATGTCAAGAAAATCGAAAATCAGCTGCAGGCTATTATTTAGAATAATTACAAAAAACATTTTTTTTTTAAATTTATCACCCTGTAACTTACAAACTAAAAATTTTTGGACCCATATTTATATCTCTAACGGCCGAGTGATGATCGCGTTGTTAAATTTAGCAATGGACTTAGTAGTTTAGAATGTTTAACAAAAAGTCATTGTCATTGTTATTCAATGATTTTAGTAGGCAACCTGTTAAAATCTGACATTTTGTTAAACATTTTAAACCGTTGTTAACTTTTAACAATTTGCTATGTTGACAACGGTTTAGAATGTTTAACAAAATGTCAGATATTGACAGGTTGCCTACTAAAATCATTGAATAACACTGACAATGACGTTCTGTTAAATATTCTAAACTGCTAAGCCATTGCTAAATTTAACAACGCGATCATCACTCGGCCGTATATCTCTCAGATTACTAAGTAGATACGTCCTTAAATTAAAAATACGATTTGCTGTGCTTTTAAATTAAATCCTTCTGTGTGCTTTAACTGAAAATGTCAAGGAAAATGAAATGGAAAATAATTTTATTTCCTTATCCCAAAAGAGACTAAGAGATGATGCCGCCAACAAATGACAGATGCTTAGTCATTATTAAATAATCTAATATTCTACATTAGAGAAGATGTCCTAATAACAAGGATAAATATATCAGGAGATAATTTTGTCTGCTTGGATAGTGATGGAGCCAATTATTTGTGATTTGTGATATCGTTTATAATTGTTTCTAGACAATTTAAGAGACCATAATATTCTTTTTATTACAAATTAAAAGTGGGATATACAAAATGTGGTGATAAATTTAAATGTTTAGTAATCCGTCCACTACATTCAAATTATACAATTACGACTAATGGAATAAGTGGTTCGAAATATCACTGCAAAATATTTAAACTGCGATTTTTGCTGCTAAATGACCAAAATATATTTTCTTTAAGTTTGACACGAAAAGTGTATTTTTTTTAACTTTTACTTTTCAACACTAGTGTTGAAAAGTAAAACTTTTCAAAACTAGTTGCAAAATAGTATATTTCATTACCAGTACGGAAATGACGATTTTTCCATTACTGGACGTGTAATGAACGATATTTTTTATTATACTTAGGTACCTGAAAACAACATAAACAAAAAAACATTTCAAAAAATTATTTAAAAAAATTACGATTATTTATTTTTATTTTTAAAACAGTAAAACAAATTAACAAAAAGATTTACAAGCTAATTAAATCTAAGAAAACTAATTTTGGACGGAACCGTTAGGATTAATGGTTATATTTATTGTACAATTCGTATTATTGTTGAAGCTTAATCCCTTTTGTATTTCTTTTTGTTGAACTAAAGATGTTGAAGCGGAGTGTTTGTGTATATTTTGGTTCTCTTGATTGACTGTTACATATTTTGTAATTTCCAAGTTACAAGCCTAAACAACTTTGGGATACTTCAATTTTTC
This sequence comes from Listronotus oregonensis, assembly GCA_019359885.1. NCBI lineage: Eukaryota > Metazoa > Arthropoda > Insecta > Coleoptera > Curculionidae > Listronotus > Listronotus oregonensis. The sequence continues at coordinate 4,057 of JAHBCN010025175.1, read as the reverse complement.
TTTGTATGGACTCTTCTATATATCCTTCTGCTACATTGGAAGAAAGCCATCCTCTGCGTCTTTTCAAAGTGAGCAAATCACGGCCGCTTTCTACCAACATGGTAGCCGAAGAACGCCTTAGCCCATGTCCGGTATATTCTTCGTGATTTTTTAGTTTTGAGTATTTTGCAACCAGTTTTGGAATACCATTGATAGTATGGCACCCAACATGTTGAGCGTAACATCTTTGGTTTCGGTATGCAACAAATAATCTTCTACTCTCCATATTTTTAGGGCGGAGATCTGCGTATTTACGGTAAAGTGTACAGGGATTGAATTTGCAATTTTCATTGGTAATGGTAAAACTTCTTGACCTGTGAGTTTTTCCATCTCGTAAGAAACACGACAAGGAAACGCCCATTATCTTCCACATCGTCTAAACTCAAACGTATTAAATCATCTCTGCGGCATGCGCCGAAGATGCCAAACACTAAAATTACTTTTGCTAGTAGATATTGTCCATCTAAAGCTTCACATAAAAATTTGGTTACTTGTTCTAATGTTAGAACCTTGGATTTCTTTGGTACATATCCTACAGCTTGTCGTTTCAAAAAAGCGATAGTTTTTGGATATTGGTTGTGAGTATTTTCTTTTATTGCCAAACAACTCTTTAACATGGAAAATCGACTCCATAAGGTGGATGACTTCATAGATTGTGGCTTTTTCAGAAAAATAAACTAAGAGAATATCGTCACTCACAATTTTGATTCTTTTCTGAGTCCGCCATTCGGTAAAAATGTGATATTTATGTTCATATCTCTCAGATTTCACTGGTAATAAATCTGCACTTACTTCTGCCGCTTGTTGTAATATAATATCGGGAATATCCGGATTTTCTTCCAAATCTGAATTCATTTTTTGAAAATGGCATAAATTTTACTGACAAAAAATAAAATATGTCATTAATAAATAAATCGTTGTTATGAACAGTTTCCATGGATGGATTTTTGTATAAGCGCACGGAAAGAGGGATCGAGAAAAAAATTCCGTGCGCTGTTCTGAAAATGTCATATTTACTGTATTTTATACACAGATGGAAATGTAGTATTTTCAGGTAAGTATAATAAAAAGTCAATTTCATAACTAGTTGTAAAAAATATATATGAACAAATATATATAATAAATTTGTAAATGTTTACAATACAATTAGTACAATTACTAAGATTAACTATTCCACTAGACGACAAAGTTAAATTGATTTTTATAGTAAATATGGAGAAATTTCTCGCGACAAATGCCACTCCATTCAGACGCTTCAATGTTCAACATGGTTTCCTTACGCAGGAGAGAATGTCGACCCTTTTATACGCAAATCATCGGAAAATTGTTTTTCGTGATTCGACATACAAGTTTTCCAAGGTTGCATCGTGCTATAGGAGACAAAGCCAATACGTAACCGGGGAGACATATTTAGGTAGCAGTTATTTAAAATAACGTCTGTTGTAGCCATATTTTGTTGTCTAAAAGGTGCCGTAAATTGCAATACTTGCATGTACCAGTGCTTGGACAACGTTGACGAGGGAAAAATGGCTGGAACATAGATAAACCTGGCACCACGATATTATAGTACTTAGGCACCAATCCTTTGTGGGCTTCCATAAAGATTTAAAAAATCTGACGAACTGGAAAGGTCATACTTGTGGCTCTCCTTCAATTTAAAAAAAATGTGAACATTTTGTAGCTTCGTTCCTTTTTATTATATTTAGAGCATTGTGTTTTTTATTTTCCACCGATCCTGTTTCCCTTACACTAACTTTTGGCTCACCCTGCTTTATTCAGAACATTAAAAAGTATTTTTAAAACAGCGAATTATCTTTCTTAAATCTGTTTTTCCACAGTTTTTGTTCCTATTTACTTGAAATCGGTAAGATTAGCAAATAAATTACTACAGAAAAAGCGAAGCTCAGGATGGAAAGAAAAATGTGCCCAATTTAATTAAAAGACCGCTTATCCGGTTTATTATTCAGAAAGATTTCTAATTTTAATTTAATTTGTTTTAAATCAAATTTTGTTTTTTATCTAAAAAGGTCTTAAAGATATTGCAACAAAATTAATTTCTTTCCAATCCTTAGTTACCTGATTTTAATTAAACAAGTCTACGAGCATCTAAAGATTTACCCGCCGGCGTCGTCGAATAAGAAATCCTTAAAAAAAATGACATTAACTTGTATTATGTAGGACCAGCACGTCTTAGTATAATATGGTCATATACAGAATGTCTACAATTTAGCATAGAATATTTCTTCTCATTAAAATAGAAAAAAAATTCAGGACCGTGACAGCTACCCTTGGGATCCTACCTGCTGTTCTACTTTCGATCCTTCCGAAATATGTAGACAAATTACCGAAACAATTCAACTAGGCATTGAGACCTATATTCCCCAGACTAAAAAGAACCCCATAACTTCAAATCACAAACCGTTTTTTTTCAAATCCTGTGACAAAGCCAGACTTCTAAAAATTCAAGCCGACAAAAAGTTTCTTCAAAACCCCAGTCCCGAAAATCGACAGGCTAGCATCGAAGCGAGAAATCAGTATAATCAGACTATTCAGAAGCAAAAGACCGGAAAAATCGAATAAAAGTTTAAAATTCTCTCTTGCTCAAATGGCAGTAAAGCTTTCTGGTCCTTTGCCAAAAATATTAGTCCGAACTTTTGCACAAATTCTTTTCCACCCCTAATCTCCGTGATAAAAAATCCACAGCTGATCATCTTTCATTTGTTTCACATACCAAGAACTTGGATTTCTTAGAGAGTCCTGGTTGGTGGTTTTTGGATTACTATAGACTTATAGCCATGTCTGGCATGATACATTTTTCATTCATTTACATCTGTGTTACCGAATAGTTCGTGCAAGAGGGGTACCTGCTGCTGCTGACTATTGAACAAAAACAGAGGCGAGTTGAAGTTCTCACTGAGCTTTTCAGGCGATACGAAGATGAAAGTGGTGAATTTTTGAAATTCCTTACTTTATAAAATGAATCCTGGGTTCACTATTTTACGCCAAAATCAAAAAGATCAAGACCAGATTGGCGCCACTCAAACTCTCCAAAACTAAAAATAAAAAGGTTGTGCTTTTCAGTAGCGTATTTAGAAATAAGTTCTAGATGGTTTTTTTTTTGTGTAAAAACCCTTTTATGTAGGTACAGTAACGGCCATTAAATCTTGAGCAAATCTTTTTCCCTTTCTTAAAATAGGCTTATGCCACCTTTCACTAAATATAATTACCTGTTGAAAAACCTAATAAAGAAACAGGTGTCCGTTGTCAGTCTCTAAAAATATTTTTGAAAATGACAAACTTAACTTTGGATCAAAAAGTATTAATTATTCATTATATTTTGCAAGAGGTTGGGGAAAGGGGGATGGGGGGAAAAATTTTCATCCCAAAGAGTACTATTTATTAAAAAAAAAAAAAAATGGCAGGAAACACACTCCTCGGAGAGAAGAGCTGGAAGTAGTCGCCCCAAACTATCGAATTAAGGTTCTCGCCCATTACCGCGGCGCGACGCGGTGCGACGCGATTAAATGCATCAGGGATACTTTTCATTTAATTAAACCGAAGTTCGCCCATCTAGGCGATGCGACGCGGCGGCGACGCGACGCGACATTCGGAATAGCAAGCAAGCGACAATGTCGCGTGGCATTCGAGTCTCATCTTTCTGGTATCATCGTGAAGAATCTCACATGTTGCTCTGTTCTGTTATCACTGCATTTGCTCATCTGTGGTTATTTTTGTGACATTTGTATTTTATTAGTATTGTAAGTTTTTAAAATTAATCTAAATAAAAAAGTTGTTTAGTGGATTCTGATTTCAAGGTATGTGAAAACAACTTTTTTGGTGTTCTAGACGTCTGTATTAAAACTGAGAAGTTCCAAAAACTTTTATTCCGACATGCAAAAGTATTTGAAAAATTTTCTTGCATCTTTTTTTTAAACTGGAAATAAGTGATGGGGAAATTTCCATATGCATTTATCTCTCCAAAATTTCATGGACCTAAACTCCCCTTTTTTTTTTTTTT
>JAHBCN010025174.1:0-11422 GCA_019359885.1 Listronotus oregonensis | reverse complement strand
GCATGCTCTCAGTATGCACTCTTAGTGTAAATAACTCTTGGCAGCATGTCGAACCTGTTCAATAGCCCTAAATGGAATAAGAGCAATAATCAAAGAATAACTAGAATAATAAAGGGTTTTTTTTTAGTATTGTGAAACCTATTAAAGAATATCTACTGCAAAAATCTTTATAGAGCGGTTCGATCACATGTTATTGTTTTAAAAAAATGTTCGGTTAATAAGTATTTTTAGTTGCGTTCTATTCCATGTAAGAAATATTTTTACAGTATGTCCCAAATTTAAAATATGAAGTTATCGATGATTTGTTTAAATCAAAACCCAAGTTTCATTAAAAGTATTTTTAAAGCGCATATTAAATTCTGCCCAGGTTTATTTTTTTCCTTGTCGTTTGCCAGATATTAAGAAACAACATTTTATTTATTTAAAAGTCCTTGTTAGCTACATGCCAATGGAAACTTTGGGAAATGGAACCGCTTCGGTTCTGGTTTCGGGGTATAAAGACTGACTGTGCTTGGTCCTATTGACCTTCCTGAACAAACAGATCGCCTGAAACAAAAAAATGAAAAACCCCCCAAAAAATCTAAATACTTATTCATACCTCTAATAAAATGTTTTTAATTAAAAACTTAAATATTTTTAAAACGACTGAACAAAAAGCCGAGAAACGATTAGTCCAGTCACTGGGGGAGAAAATACGTCATTACCTCCGAATTCTTTATAACTGCATGAATTTTTCTGAAAATTTTAGATTAAGCTTATCTTACTCTCCACTTCAAAAGTCACATACGCTTTAGGGGCGCTTTTTTTAAGGGGTAAAAACTACCCTTTATTGAAAAAAAAATATAAAAACTCGGATTTATTCATTCTATTCATTTAAATCTTGTTTATTTTTGTGTCTTAAACATTGTAACGTGTTCTTCAACATAAAAATTAATTATTTACAATTTTTAAACTTTAAAAACCATTAATAACCAATACTCTTTATAAAGATAACATGAAAAAAAAATTCAGCCTCTTAAAACATTTCAATTATGTATTTAAATAAAAATTAATATCCTGCTCATATAATAGTTTTTTTTTTAAATAGAAAATTTTAACTCTTGAAACCACCCCTTTTAATGAAAATGAATAAAAAAGTATTTGTAGCGAACCTTTCTGCGTTAATTTTTTTACAAAAATTTCTTTCTTTCTATGGAAAATCTTTTTATGATGAATGCAATAATTTAACCCTTAAAATCACCCCTTTCTGCTAAAATGAATTTTAAAATATATATTACGATTTAAGACATCTTTAGTGCGCATTATTATTAGAAAAAAATCATGTTTTACTTATGGAATATCTTTTAATAATGATTACAATATTTTAACCCTTACAACTACTTCTTTTTGCTGAAATCGATTTAAAAATAGATTATACGATTTAAAACATTTAAAGTGTTGATTCTTTTTAAACAAAAATTTATTTCTTGCTGTAAAATATCTTATTATTATTATTGCAATATTTCAATCCTCAAACCACTCCTTTATGCTAAAAGAAATTGAAAAATATATTTTACGATTTAAAACATTCTTATTGTGCATTCCTTAAAAACATTTTTTTACTTACAAAATAACTTTTTATTATAATTGCAACGTTTCAACCCTCATAACTACGCCTTTTAACAAAAATGAATTAAAAAATATTCATATAAATGCTCCAAAATAAAAAAAAATTTGATATTCCAAAATATATTTTAAAAAAGTGCTATTAGTTTTTTGACAATAACTTCGTTAATTTTAATGCTATGACATCCATTCAAAAACCATTCTAACGAAAATTTAGTGGGCTTTGCGTTTATAAGTGTAGGAATACTCTAAAGTCCTTCATATTTAAACAGTCAAAAGCCCAAGGGCCACAGACAGGTGCTCCATGCGCTAAAAAACAAACTTCAACCAGCTATATCTCCGTTATTTTTTAAACTACAGCAAAAATAAACCATAATTGTATTAAGGAAAAAACCTACATTTTTGTTACCTTTTCCTAGTAACTTATTTCCATATCTTCTCAAATAAATGCACTTTACTCTTGTACCATTTTAAGTTTTTTCAATTTTCTGAACACCGCGTATAAAATATGTTAAATGTTTATATCCCAATCTTACTCTTAGAAGTAGCAAAATTTTTTATCAATAGTAGCTTTTTTCGATAAAATCAAAAATAAAAAAGTTTTTTCTCTTCAACACCTTTTCCGTGGACATACTGTATATATTATTAAATAGAGGATGGATAGACCTTTCATTTTTAAAAGAAATATACAGGGTGTTCTAGTTAAAAAAGTTAACTTATTCATTTTTTTAAACTTTTTTATCTTTATCTGTTTCTTTCGTTATGCCAAAGACTTTTTAGGCTTTTACTATAGACGCACAAATAATGCTTAACTTTTGATAATAGGTTTGGACGCTCGCTTGCTCGAGCGGATGTACATGAGGAAAAAGTACGTTCACACGCTGCTATATTGACGAACACTGTTGCCAAAGCTATAACAATGGTAAAAGTTATTTAAAATTATTTTAAATTTAATGTTATGAAAAAAAGTAACACAATGTTTAAGGCCTGTGTCATTCGATTCGGAATATTATGTAGAAAGTTTAAGGAAAAGTTTCAAAAGAGGTCGATGAAAATTGCAAAAGTTATATACAATTTTTTTTAAAGTAGGGGTTTTTTTTTTTTGAGTATCTCGAAAACTATCAAAGATATTCAAAATTTGAAAGATCGAAAGGAAGAAATTTCAAAAATCACATTCGAACTGTATATTTAATATTTATAATTTTTACAGAGCCCTTAAAATAGCGCTAAAAGCGAGAAGTCTGGCTTCCGCGCGCGATTCGTCACTCAGACACGGTAACAACACGCGCGGAAGCCAGACTTCTCGCTTTTAGCGCTATATTCAGAGCTTTGTAAAAATTATAAATATTAAATATACAGTTCCGGAATGTGGGACTTTTTTTAGGAAATTTCTTCCTCTTTGCAGATCTTTTTCAAATTTTGAATATCTTTGATAGTTTTTGAGATATTCAAAAAAAAACCAAACCCCTACTTTTTTAATTGTTTATAACTTTTGCAAGTTTCATCGGCCCCTTTCGGGACTTTTCCTTAAACTTTCTACATAATATTCCGAATCCAATGACACCTTGATCGTAGGTTTCGGAGAATATACAAAAATTTTATTCAAAAATGTACATGTTTATTCAAAAAGGTACAGCAGAGTGTGTACGTTGTACGTATTTTCTCTCGATAGACGCCTGCTCGAGTAAGGGAGCGCCCAAACCTATTACGAAAAATTTAGCATTGTTTTGTGTGTCTATAGTGAAAACTATAATTGTCTTTGGTTATGCTTAAAAGATAATAAATAAAAAATATAAAACTTTTATTCAAGAAGTTTTTTTCTATTCTTTTTAGTTATCGTTGTAAGTGGGTGTTAAATTGTAAATGAAAACCCTGTACATCTTAATAATGCACGATCGATATGCAGGTCATATCTGAAATTTGGTGCATACTGAATAATTTTTTATTAGAAAAGAACGCGACTATAATACTAATCAACTGCTTTGAGCATCTTTTCAAAAAGTAACTTGTTTTTAATTTATTGAATCTACATTTATTTAAGATTTTTTACAATATTTGAGAGCATCTGACTAATTTTAAAATAAAAATTAAATTAATTTCAGACTGGAAAAATTCAATTTTTGTATAGTGTTACTAGTACGCTCAAAGAAATAACAAAAAAGCACCACTTTGTGCTAAAAACAAAGTGTATCATCCTAAAACACTAAGTACAGATTATAACAAATTAACCAGAAAGTAAATTTGTCGGTAAATGTTTGGCAATACAACGAACTCTCGAAACTACGGCTTATTTTACAGTGGCATTTTCTGTCAGTGTCTGTGAAAGCCAACCATTAATTTGATAACGTTAATTAATCACATACGGAAGCGTAGAAACAACGAAAGTTGCCACTATACATCCGGAATGATAAATGTAATTACTGAGATTAATCTGGTTTAATACTAGCTGCGACGTTGGCGTGGAATAATGAAATTATAAAAATAATATTTATATTGGTAATTATGAAACTGGGAAGCGAAACGCCTATGATGCGTATTGCCTAGGAAGTTTGTGACATTTTATCTCACCTTGTTAGGTGTTTCTTTTTAAATTTAAGAAAAAGTTTTCTTTACCTTATTATCTTTAATAGTCAGTTAAAGTTTCTTAAAAAATGTTGACAAATTGATTCCCATTTAAATTAAAAGAAAAACCTGCTTTATATTCTTCGAAAGGAAAAAGGAGTTTTTTGCAGCTGCCAAATATGTTTTAAATTTTGGGTGTTTATCATTTTCCCTTTCTATAAAAAAACTGGGTTTTTGGCAAATGTCAAATATGTTTTAAATTTTGGCTGTTTAACTTTCTCCCTTTCTATAAGTTTTTAACTGCATATAATCTCAAAAACGTGAAGTAACTGACGATTTTCAGTGCCCGCGACAATTTCACAATTTTGTCCTTATTTTTACTTTATTTTTTTTTATTCTGTTTATAGCGAATAGCAAGAATAATGTGTATTTAAAACATTGAAATAAATAAAATTATTTGTGCCTCAATCTAATAATAATAAGAGATGGTATAATATGGGATATCTAACCTAACCCAAAACCCTAGTCCCGAAAATCAACAGGCTAACATCGAAGCAAGAAATCAGTATAATCATATATATACCATCTTAGAAGCAAAAGACCAAATAAAAGATAAAGTTTTCTCTCGCTCAAATGGCAGTAAAGCCCTCTGGTCCTTTGCCAAAAATATTAGTCAAAACTGATTCATGCACAAATTCTTTTCCACCCTTAATCTCTGAAGATGGGATTGTTTCTACCTCTAAAGGAAAAGCCGAACTATTTGCCAAACAATTTGCTGCCAATTCTACGCTTGATCATCCTATTAATCTTTCTCTTCCAACAGTTGTCCCTGTTTCTCATAAGATGTCCGATATTATTTTTAAAGTCAAATAAAGGGTCCGCCAAATAACTTTTTTTTGTTTTAAATGCTATAAAAAAGAAACTACTGAATATTTTCTCAAATTTATTTTTTTATTTGAAAGTACAATCCTTCCGGTTAATAATGGAAAATAATTTCATTCAAATGGCTGCCTCGGCTGGCCATGCAGTAGCCTACACGATCGGTCCAATTTTTAAGCACATTATCGATTGTGTGCAGCTGTATTTCACCAATGGCTTCACGAATATTGTCCTTTAAAGCGTCAATTGTCTCTGGCTTGTCGGCGTAACACTTATCTTTGACGGCACCCCACAAATAATAGTTCAACGGTGTCAAATCGCAGCTCCGAGGTGGCCAAACGACATCAGCTCTGCGGCTGATAATGCGATCTTCAAAACAGGACGCAAAACATCGAGTGTAGCTTCGGCTGTGTGGCACGTAGCGCCGTCCTGTTGAAACCAAATGTTGCCAATATCCTCCTCTTCAATTTTTGTGAACAAAATTCGTTCAACATGGCCCGATAACGATCGCCATTGACTGTAACGGCTACTCCTTGCTCATTTTCGAAGAAAATGGCCCAATTATGCCTCTGGACCAAAATCCGCACCAAACAGTGACTCGTTTTGGGTGCGTCGGCTTTTCAATGTATGCGTGCGGGTTTTCTGTGCCCCAAATGCGACAATTTTGCTTGTTTACATACCCGCCAAGATCAAAATGAGCTTCATCTGAAAAGATGATTTTTTGGCAAAATCGGCATCTTCTGTAAGTCGATCGCAGGCCCACTTAGCGAAGCGAAAACGCATTGGATGGTCAGTTGGCTTCAACTCCTGAACCAATTGGACTTTGTATGGCGTCATACCAAGGTCTTTATGCAAAATTCGTCTCAATGATGTCTCCGCAATGTTCAATTGTTGAGAACGACGGTGAATTGATGTTGATGACGCTTCACGCACACTTTCTGCCACAGCAGCAATATTCTCGGGTGTACGCACTGTTTTTGGCTTTTCACGCTTTGGTTTATCGATGAGGATGCCAGTTTCTTTCACTTTTTCACAAGATAACGAACATACGGAGCTGACGGTGCTTCTCTTCTTCCATAATCCGTACGCAATTTTCGCACACATTCTGCAACATTACCATGATTTTCAAAGTAATGTCGCAATATTTCCCAGCGTTGTTCAAGCGTATACACAACCATATTCGTTCAGCGGAAGGATAAAACTAATTATCTGTCAAATCAAACATGAGCTAAGTATTACCATTCACGAAATAAGCACTAGTTGAAAAAAACGTTAGATGGAGGACCCTGTAGATCAAGCGGATTCTTTTTTCTCTTAATATTAAAAAATCGTCTGGGCTAGATGGCAAACCAGCAATCGTCTTAGAAAAATGTGCTCCCGAGCTTGCACTTATCCTAAATCGCCTATTTCGAATATCTTACGACACGGGCATTTGTTTGCAAGTAAAGTAATGGTAAAATAAAACATAAGATCTTACATGACAGACAGTATGGATTTCGTCACAGTAGATCCACAACTGATCTTCTTTCCTTTGTCTCACACAACTGGAACAAGTCCCTCGAGTTTCTTGGATCTTCTTCCCAGATCGTTGCTCTTGACATATCCAAAGCTTTCGGTCAGGTCTGGCACGATGGGCTTCTTAACAAACTTCTTTCTTACGATCTTCCACCTAAGCTTTGCTCTTGGCTCTTCAGTTTCCTTTCTAATCGACGTGTATCAGTTACTGTAAATGGTTATTCTTCCAGCTTCTACCAATTAATGCTGGGGTGCCCCGGGGCTCAGTGCTGGCACCCACGCTGTTTCTTCTACACATTAACGATATTTTCTCTTTTACAATAAATCCCATTCATAGTTTTGCTGACGATAGTACCCTCCACTCTAGTATTCAATTTCTTAAGCCATCATGTAATTCTTATTTGGAAAACAAGCGCAGGTTAATGCAGATATCTCTTTTACAAGGCGTTAAACTTATTTTGGATTGGGGTGCCAAAAATCTTGTTCAGTTTAATGCCTCGAAAACACAGTCATGTTCGCTGTCGCGAAAAAAGTGTGCCAATGCTCATCCGTTACTTATGAGCCGCGAAGTTCTGCAGAACAAAGAGCCGTTTAATTTTGTCGGCGTTACTTTTGAGAATAACCTCAACTGACACAAACACACCACATCCATAGCCTCGGCAGCATCAAAAAAGCTTGGATTCCTCTTTCGAGCCAGAAAATATTTCTCTTCTTCCAATCTGTACACTCTGTATGTATCCCAAATCAGACCCTCTTTAGAATATTGTTCTCATGTCTGGGGAATGGAGTCCCCTACAACACTTAGCATTCTAGACTCCATTCAAAGAAGAGCCGTTCTTTTTATTAATGATCCAACGCTCACAGAAAGGCTTCCTCTTCTTGCTCACCGTCGAGCTGTAGGGAACCTGTCGCTTTTCTATAGGTATTTTCACGGCTTCTGCTCAGAGGAATTGGCCAGTATAATTCCTTCTCTGGCAGCTCCCAACAGAGCAACACGTAGTGCAACTTTTAATTATCATTTTACAGTTCAGTTAGAGAGGCCCCGAACTTCCCGCTTTCTTCATTTCTTCATCCTTAAAGTGTCAAGACTATGGAACCTGCTGCTCGCAGAAGTTTTTTCTTCTCCTCCCAATCTCCAAATATTTAAGTTCCGAGTAAACAAACTCCCTCTCACCACACTTAAGACACCCACGGTACGTTAGTACTTAGGCATCAGCCTTGGTGGACTGTCCCAAGTTAAAAAAAAACTTGTGCTTGTTTTTCCAATCAGGTTTAAAGTCTGACTTAAGAAACTGAATATAAGAATGAAGGGTATCATCGTTAGCAAAACCATAAATAGAATTCAGCATGAAAGAGACAGAGCCTTTACGATCTACAATAATTGACATACATCGATAAGAATAGACACTGGGAAATCAATACTGAGTTATTACTTAAAAACGATCAGAGATACTTACTCTTCAAAACGTTGTGAAAAAATTAAATAAAGATAATGTAACCAAGAAGAAGTAGAATAGTATATTGTAAATTAAATTACATACTGCGGAACAAAGAAAAATCAATTCACAAAAAATAATAAAAAAAATTAAATACTTTTAAATATTTTATAACAACCTATTTAATTTGCAACTGTAATATTAATAGGTACTAGATTGTCCAAATTCACTCAAATTTATTTTTCTTTGATCTAACCATAGGTATTCATAAGAATTTATTTGAATCAGCACATTTTTATGAAAAGCAAAATAATAAAATTTATTATTACTTAAATTTATGAAGTAATGTGCAGTTTTTCACCAACCAATAACAGGAAACAAAGGTTGTTCTATCTTTAAGCAAGCACTTAAATTTCACAATTTACCTTTAACATACCAGAGAGGTATTGCTATTGTAAGACATGTAAAACAGACCAAAGTTTTGGTAGTTCTCTGCTGTAAAGCGGCAACGTTTACTTCCGCCTTTATCTGTGTCTAGAGAATTTCGGAGCGACTCATTGTGGAAAACGCTTAAAAGACTGGAGCTCGGTTTAATTTAAGAATAAGGTGTAAATGGAATTTCATATTAAAATAATTTAAATAAACTTGCCTTACAAAATGAGACTAAACAAACATATGATTATAGCTATTTTCCTAACAAGTGCGAGCAATTTCTTTCCGCAAGTGTTAGGAACTATATTTTTTCTACGAGCTTACTAAGGGTGATAACACAAAAAATGTTTTAAATAAAAAGCAAGTGAGAAGATAAAATTAAAAATTCATTAAACAGTAGTAATCATAAATAATGTTATAAAAATAAAGGCTTTTAACTATTTTACAATGTTATTATATATATATATATATATATATATATATATATATATATATATATATATATATATATATATATATATATATATATATATATATATATATATATATATATATATATATATATATATATATATATAAATATATATATATATATATAAATATAAATATATATAATATATATATATATATATATATATATATATATATATATATATATATATAATTTGCTAATGTGGATATATTTATATGTAGGTAGGTATATATATTTATTTGTCTGTCCACGTGATTCTGAAGTTATGGCTTGAGCTAAAATCATGAAATTTCACGTTATTTTAATGTTAGCCCCCGGGGACAAAAATAGGAGCAAAAAAGTGTTTTTTTTACCGTTAGCCGTACGAAAGCCGTCTTACGGAGACAGAGGCTACTTAATATTGTCTCTCGCTTGGCGGAGACAGGCTTTTCATCTAGTTTATAATAATTAATATTAAAAGTACAATTTGTCATATGTTGTACATTTACGGTAGAAGCTAAATCATGCAGTTTGAGTAGATGGATAAACCAGAACTGTAGCTACAGGCTGTAACATTATTTGTAAAATTGTATTAACAATTTCCATTTTATGCGTTATTGATTTATGTATATTACTTTTTGCAACCGAAGTAGATTTCCATCCTCCGTGCCGTTTTAAGTCTGTAATGTCTGTCCCAGAAAAAGTAGTCCATAAAGTTGCGGAGGACCTCCTAAAACAGTGTCCGGTATACTCTTCAGGAAGCTTAAGAATCCCCGCTATATCAGAGGAATGTTTTCCGATTTTGTTTATCCCCACGCACTGCACTGTACATTTACCATTTTGATTTTTATGAAAAATCTTCGATGGCTAGTGTTTGATGGACGCAATTCTATATATTTTCTATAGTTGTAAATATAATTTTGACCGAAAACAACAAAGGTTCGTGTTACATGTGTCTTTGTGTCTGGTATGTTAACCACTAAGATATCTTTCTTATCTTCGATGTCATCCCAAGTTAAATTTGTTAGCTTTTGGCGACGGCAAGCTTCAGCAATTCCAAAAATAGCCACAATTTTATGGAACAAATATATGTTATCCGGAGCTTGGATAAAAATTTACTAATATCTTCTTTGGTCAACGTTTTAGATTTTTTGGTTTAAAGCCCGTATTTTTTCATTTCACTTTAGTTTTATCATCGTTTTCAGCATGAAATATCTAGCCCATATTGTAGACGGCTTCAACTTCTTAGAAAGTTTGGCAAAATATGCTAGATAAACCTCCTTTTTGTCCAATGTACTAACGTTTTTTTGGAAACACCAATCGTTAAAAAACGAATATTCTGTTTCATATCTAGAAGCAGATTTCTTTGGTATAATTTCTAAAGGAGCTACATTAGCTGAATGGAAAACATCTTGTGGATTTTCGTGTTCCATATTTTATATAAGATTATACTTGATATTTCGAAATTATTTTGAAAGTCAATAAAAACTCATCATCATAGAAACCAAAGGTAACTTGGTGAATCAACAATACAATTATTCAACGTTACACTTTTATCTAGGTCATTTATTTGATGTCCGGCCTGGTTTTCCACGCCTCATTTAACGTTTGCAAACTCTTCCCGCACTAGTGTGGAAATAATGTCTTCCCACACAGAAAATAATGTGGGAAGAACCATTTCCCGCACGCTCGTAGAAAAAGTATTTTTATGGCTACCTTGTGTGTTTGTCTATTAATTCGCCTTTGATAGTTTCCTAGATGTTTTGTTTTTTCAGTCATAATTTCCTCAGTGTTTGAATTATTTAACTAATTTTCCAAAAGAACGCATTTTTGGAAAAGTCGCAGGCGAACGAAAATTTTCTAGAAAAATGCGTGACTGAAGAAAAATTTCTGGACATTAATTATAAGATGCGGGGGATTCAGTAAGAAAACTTTACACCCAAAATTTATTTTAAAAAAATCTGACCTGAGAATAATAAAATAAATTTATATTTAGTAACTAATTGCAGTAAAACAAATCATATATAAAATTAAATAATAAGCTTGGTTAAATACTCAAAAAATAAATTAAAACTAAAAAGGCAATTTTCTACCGTCGAGTAACTTGAAGTTTATGTAAAATTAAGGAATATACTATAATACGTCTTATAATGGTATTTATTATACAGGGTGTCCCAGAATATGTCGGCAATCTTTCGGAATTCAATAGAAAACCTAAAAATATTATGACAAGTTCCCATAAACTTTTTTTTATACCCACCCCTACGGAGATACAGGTGCATAACGGATGCCCCTGGAAATCGTTTTTGTTTAAATAACTTTTAAAATGCAAGGCGTAATTTAATGTTTTTTTAATATGATGGTTACTAGATAAGTCTTCTTAAAATAAACCCAATAAATCATATTTGGCTTATTTAGTTTGCCAGGGACGGACTAGCTCTAACACAATAATAGCAATTTTTAAATACCCTGTATGACAAAGGCTCGACAATATTATTTTTGGATAGCTTTTACCTTAAACTAAAAAAGTATTCTTGATTGA
>JAHBCN010025173.1:0-11420 GCA_019359885.1 Listronotus oregonensis | reverse complement strand
GTGATAACACATTGGTATATCGAAGCCAGTTTTCTAAATTCCTGTTACGGCGAGCTTGTCGACAGCAGCCCGAAACACTAATGCACCTATTGTCAGCTTCCCCAGTGCATGCTGTAAGGGTTACATCCCCGTAACGATGCGCTTCGGGTACTTTATTACCCCCCAGACATTATTAGGCATCGAAAAAACGCAATTTTGCCATTTGCTCCCGGCGATACGAGGCAGTAGTGGAAAATACCTGTCGCATATATTGGAATTATGCTTTCCCAACTACCCAAAAACGCGCCAATAAACCTGATATCGTTCTCCTTGATAAAAAGAATAACTCTATGTTGTAATTATTTTTCCGCCCCAAAATAACATCGATATAAAAAAACGGGAGAAACGAGCCAAATATCAGGATCTACTTGGGAACTTCAGATTTCATCCGGAGTATAACGTGCGATTGGTTGTCTTGGTTGTCCTGATGTCGGCGTTTTGGGGGGCATAAAGGAAAATGGGGGAGCTGAAGTGTATTCCCGCATGTCAACATTCACCCGAACAACTGTTGTCCTTGGGTCCCTTCGTTTACGGGAGGCCAATGTTTGGCCGAAGATCCGCCGAGCGGACGCGAGGAGTGGTCTTCGATACGGATGGCCTTCCGCGTGACGCCCTATGGGGTCGGAGCCATGGGATACGTCATGTCGGATCTTTCTAAATAATAATAATAATAATAATATTGCTTAATTGTCATATAAGATAATATATATTTTCGACAAACAAAATAAAATAAAACTATGGTGACAACAAAGAAAAATAATAAATTATATGATATATTAAGGAATAATAACAATATAATGGTTCTATTCAATAAATCTATTCTAAATTATTTTGAAAGTATTTGAACAATTTATAATGGGCCTTTCCTAACTATAAGTTTTTAACGGATAATATGAATTTATAAAAACCACAACTAACTACAACTAACTATATTTCTTAAACTTGCGCATAAATGATTAAACATTTTTTTGAGTCATAAATTATCTTTTTTTTTAATAAAGTAGAACATGGATTTGAGAATGTTGTCTAGTTTTGTCCAAACAATTTGTTAGTATTATTAAACTAATAGTTTTTGTATATTAAAGGTACTGTTTCTAAAATATACCCGTATGTTTAGAGAGTACCTATAAAAAATGCTTTTAACGGCAATATCATTGGTCCACGGTACCGGATACTTTGGCCAGCCAGGTCACCTGATTTTTCACCGAATGACTCTGTGGGGTCACTTAAAAAGTGTCAATTATAAAAGTGTAAAATTTGAGAATCTAAACCAGCTACAAAACGCTATTTCGTTAGAATGTAATAAAATTTCGCAATATCAACTTAGCAACGTTAGAACTGAATTTTATGATCGGTTGGGATATTGTTTAGCTGTTAATGGGGGGTTGTTTGAACATTTGATTAATTAATGTTTTTATGAAATTTTTTATTATTTTTTAAAAAGTTGTGTATTTTATTTCATTTTATTTTTCCACTCCTAGTAAAATATTAATAGTTCAGTTCTCCCTTTTTTCGGATCTTTTTTCGATCTTCTGAGTTAAACATTTACAATTATTCATTGCGATGGCTTTGGACTCTAATTTACTGACAATACGTTTAATGGTTGAAATGGAGCAGATAGGCTTGATGGGAAAATAAATTAAAAATATTTCAGATACTGCTATTGGTTTAATTGAATTCTAGTATGATAAAATTATTTATTTAATGATCGATAGTAATAATTGTTATTAGTTAAACCTATTTGTTACATTAAATAAAAGGTTTGATAAAAAACAATGTTAACGTGTCTTTAACTTTGAATGTAATGGTTGTGAGATTGATGAAACGAAAAAAAACATTCCCTGTATTTGGCTTTACGTGAGATTTGACAAAAATTGAATAAAAATTGACAAATTATAACAAATTGTTTGTTGGTGGCTGGTGTCTGCTTGGTTTTACCTGAGCCGAATTTTTTTTATAAATGTTACGCATATTTTTATAATAAGCCATAGCAATAAAGGAAATATGCAAACCTTAATTACCTCTTTCATATTAAAATTCAAAATTAAAAAAGTTTTACTGTTTAAAATTATTATTTAATAAGGAAACATACATTTTATTATGTTCTTACATTTGGAAGATAATATAAAATTAAAAATATAAAGGGTGTTCCAATAAGAGGTTTCGAATGTTGATAACGAATAAAATGAAAGTTGTATAACATATTTGAAGTTTATTTATGGCACTGCGTAGCTGAACAGTGTACAATTATACGTGAAATACAATATCTGCTAAATGACCACCACGACTTCTCTGACAGCACACAATTTTTTTGTTGAAATTTTCCATTACTTCTAAACACATTTCTGGAGTTATGTCACGAATTATTCGTGTAATTTCTTGTTTCAATTCTTGAATGGTTAGGGGATTGTTTTCGTAAGCTTTGCTTTTCACTAGCCCCACAAAAAATAATCTAGCGGCGTCAAGTCGCAAGATCTTGGTGGCCAATTTACGCCCCCCGTTCTTTGAGATAATCCTCCTTCAAACCGTGTACGCAATAAATCCAATGTTTCTGGTGCTGTATGGCATGTCCCCCCATCTTGTTGGAACCATATATTGTCTACATCCATCTCCATTATCTCATCCCAAAAAAAAACATCAATCATCGTTCATCGCTCTCCGTTTATTAACAGCTTGTTCGTCTTCATTTTTAAAGAAATATGGACCAATTATACCCCCAGCCCAAAAAACCGCACCAAACTGTTACACGTTGAGCATGCATTTGCTGTTCGTGAATCTGTCTAGGATTTTCATTGCCCCAGATACGACAATTTTGTTTATTTACGTAACCGTTTAAATGAAAGTGAGCCTCGTGACTAAAAATGATTTTATTGCAAAAATTATTGTCCTCTGCCTTCCTTGTGGGGATCCAATTGTTTTAAAAGCACGACGTTGTCCATAATCGTGTGGTTTGGCTCCTGGGGTAATTTGAATTTTAAAGGATGTAGACCTAAATCTTTTTTCAAAATTCGCCACGTTGAAGTTCTGCCGATGCCCAAAAAATTGTAACGTTTTCAAAAACATTTGTGGTTTTCAGCCACACTTTCCCGAACAGCCTGAATATTCTCTGGACGTTTCCGTATTTTTTTTTTTTAATATCTTGCACAGATCCTTAGTTTCAAATTTATGCACTATTTTGCGAATAGTTGTTTCTGAGGGACGATTGTGTACACCAAAGTAATCCCGAATTCGCCGATATGTGGCTCTCACAGAAGACCCATTTTGAAAATACGTTTTTATAATGTAAACACGTTGTTCGACAGTATGGCTCTCCATTGTTAAAATTGTACTGAATTTCACAATGCAATAAAATTCAAAATTCCCAAAAAAAAAATTAAGATAAGAAGAGTAGCAAATAAAAACATTCAAACCTCTTATTGGAATACCCTTTATAATTAAAAAAAAAATTTACTAAACACGTCAATTTTTATCTATAAATTCAATTATCCTTCTCTTTTAATGCCTATGACAAGAAGCTTTACTTTTATTTTACTTCGTATATTGATTTCTTTACAAACCCCATAAACGTCTGTAATGCCTGGTTATAGATGATCATTAAAAGAAGCAATTATCGCGATCTCGTAATTATAATCAATTTTAATTTTATAAAAAATGTAATAAAAGGTTGTCTTTCTGATTAGAGAACGGATTTTACTGAAAATTCAAGGTGAAAAAGTATTAAAAGATCAATTATTGTAACGTAACTGTCGGCGGTTATTGGCAACGAGAGTGACTGGTACCTTTCTGGTACCTATATACCTTGCCTGTTTCCCCGCAACATATAGTAATACTACTAAACCGTTTAAATATTTTTAAAATTTTTTTAAGCTTACTGTTAGTAAGAGATCAGTTTTAAGAGCACAGCGACTGTCATGGTATTTCAAACCAATCCAATCGAATAAAATAGAATAACTGATATATCACTTAGTTAAAGTTAATTAATTTGGGTAAAATTTTGTACAGGGTCTTTAATTATATTTACGTGGCATCTGAAGCCTTTATTTTTGAAAATAGAAAAAAAATGAATGTATTTTTAGATTTTATCTAATTTATAAAATAAAGTACAAAATAGAACTTCAATTTTACAACAGTAAATAATTGAATTCCCTAATGCGCAACTTTGCCAAATTTAAACTACCCACCTATCTCTTATCGGTACGGAAATCCCAAGGAAGTTTAAAGGTGTATGGAAGCCCAATACTATGGCCCATTAGGTCAAAAAATGTCCAGCCCAGTATGAAAATAACTGTCAAAGTTGGCCCCGCCGATTTTGCGCAATAACGAAATTCCACGAAATAATTTAATGTGTTGTTTACTGACACACTGATAAATCAGTGTGTAGTTAGGAACACATTATACTTTTATGAAAGCCGTATTGTTTTGATTGTTTTGCTTTGTGTATATTTGGTGGTTGCAAAAGTTTTTTGTATTGATAAAAACTTTCTTATTTTAGTGATTAGTGTTTATTAAATTGTGACTATAAATTTGTGTTTATTGTTTGTTACTTATAATATCGTAACAAAATGACTAAAGGTTGTATGGTTTTGTCTTGCAAATCTAAGGGTAACATTCCCGGCATTTTTGACTTTATGTAAATATTTCTTATATTTAAATTAGGTGCTTCTTATGAGACGTAACTCTTAGGTATCAATTATGGATAATAGAAAATGAAAATTTCATAGGAAATAGCAGTGAGAAAAGTAAGGCAATCTTAACTATCTTTTAGATGATTTCCACAATTTTTGTGTAGTTCTGTGGATTATTAAAAAGAAATAAGGTTTACATTTAGGTACTTTTAACTCATTTAATAATTTAGTACATTCTTTTAAAGGATAAAAATTATTAAATACTGGGCAGACCAGGCAAATTTTAATATATACAGGTCCCTCTAATTGAATTAAAAGAAGTACAGTTTTATTCTAAAGTTCCTTTTTGCTTTTTCTGTATTTGTTTAAAAATAAATTAGATTTTGATTTCTTAAACTTACATTATCAACTTTTTTTAAGCTGAAAATACTGTAGACACATAAAATTTAACGGTTACTGTTACAATGGATACCTAGGTACCAAAGGTTACTAAACATTATTACCACTGTTATTCTGTCTTATGAATGTTTGTTATTAGTGAAAAGTATATGCCTTAAAAGGAGTTATAAAAATTTTCACTTTTTAATGTGCAACCACAATCTTAGAATTAGATTAAACTCATTTACACTATCTTGCCCTTCTTTTATCAGAAAATTGGTGAAACTATCATACATTGTTTGAAATTTATTTTTGAAAAAACGTGTTTTTATTAATTTACAAAGATTTTTGGTAAAAATACAAAACTCCCAAAAATATCGACCATTTAAATAGAAGGCTGTAAAGTGGCGCCATCTATTCTTTCCATATTATATCAGATGATATAAAATTCAATAGTACACAATAATTTTAAATATTCTATGGTAGTATCGTTTAATAACCAACAATTTTGTGCAAAAAATAAAAAAAACAGTGAATGCTTGAATTTGACATTTGATGATGTCAACTTTATAGATAGTAAAAAAGAATTATGAAAGTCCGGCTCTGACTTACTATTCATTGCGCAAACTCCGCGGGGCCAATCCCCCGATGCCCTGCACGCCTGGACAATTTTGTTCTACAGTATTGGGCTTCCATACACCTTTAAACCTCCTTGGGAAATCCCCATACTGGCCCTCCTTATCTAGGACACGCTGTATATACATTGATAATTTTTGAGATATTTTAGCTTAAATTATTAATAAATTGAAAAAAAATCGTATTTGTATTAAAAAAGCCATTAAAACCATAAAATTGTTATGATAAATTTGACGTCTCGATATTATAAAAGATTAAAGTTTACATTTTAACTATTAAGAATAATAAAATTTTCTTGTCGATGGGCTATTTAGAAGAACAAAAAAATCGCTATTGTGCGTCTTTTTAATGGAAACAATAATAATGTGACGACAGTGCAAAGGGAGTATCACTTATTATATCCTTAACAACGGATACCATCTATAGATACTATTAAATACATAGTAAGAAAGTTTATTGAACGAAAAAGCTTTTAAATAAAGACAAGGACTGCAGCACGACGCGAAAACAAGGTTTTGGATATCCTCGTTTTTTCAGGATAAAGCCGGAGTCTCATGCATCCGATTTCCGACGATCCGATCATCCGAAAGTATTTTGATTGGTCAGAACATTGTGGCGCCACATGTTCTGACCAATCAAAATACTTTCGGATGATCGGATCGTCGGAAATCGGATGCATGAGACTCCGGCTTAATTATTATACTTTTTCGATTGGACTAGCACTAACTACTTTTAATAATTTTAAAAAATCCTGAAATATCAATCTTGGATGAGGCATCTAAACGTAATAAAACAGATTATAAAATTTATTCAACTTTAAAATTTTATAAATTTAATCCTTATAAATTTATGTCCGTCCAGAATTTTTCTAAACAAACATGCAGGATTGACCTGAGTATGCACTGGAAATAGCTGGGCTTATGCGGCAGGATCCAGAGTTTTTTAATAAAATTCTTCACCGACGAGTTTTCCTTCACTTTACCAGGAATGTTTAATCGCAAGAATAAACATTATTGGTCCAAAGAAAACCCTTACCAAATTTAGCAATAAAACAATTTTATTATTTCCATGGCTTTCTTGATACTAATATGATTTTATTTTCAATTTATTTATAATTTAAGCTAAAATATCTCAAAAACTGTTCACTCAAATATCATTAATATATATATACTATATTTAAAATCAGAAAAAAAAGATCTATCGTTGTAGACTATAATATACAGGGTGTTCCATTTAAAAAAGTTGAAGTTACTCGTATTTTTTTATTTTTTTAATGAAATATTTTTGTACTGACATTTTCAAAAATAATATGGAAAAAACCTACAATTTTTACATAACACATTTTTTTCTATCTTCAAAAATAAAGGCTTCAGGTGCCACGTAAATATAATCAAAGACCCTGTACAAATTGTTTAGTTTAATCTTAAAGACAAAATCATGTTCGCTGTCTTGAAAAACGTCTGCAAATTCTTATCCCCAACAAATAAGCCGTCAAAGCTCAATTAGTAAGTGATGTTGTTTGGTGGCATCCATATTATTATGCATTTTGTTTCCATTGATCCTACCTACTATTTTAATGTTTTTATTTTAGATTCTAAATTTTATTTGGACACATTTAAAATCTCCATCGACGAACTTCTTCATCACAGTGTTCATCAGCCTGAAAATTCACTTCAAGAACATGAAACGCTTCGGCATGCCAAAGATGATTTAGCAATTGTTTTGTATACATCTGGAAGTACTGGAGTACCAAAAGGTAATGTATCATTTAAAAATTAAAATACTGTAGTTTATTAATTACATCTAGAAACCTAGTACTTAAGAATTAGTCCAATTATTATAGATTTTTTTTGTATTTAATGTTACTAGATATCTGACTGCGTCATGACTTCCGAAATAACCTGTAGATTACTTAAATCAAAAATCCAACCAAATATTTTTGCAGGTAAATTTTTTAAACAACAATTAATAAAAAAGGGCCTTTTTTTAATATAACAAAAAGTACTGTCTATATCACTTTACTTATAGAAGACCGTTTGTAGAAAATTTAAAAACCTACAAAATGGCTTTTGAAAAATCTCGATCCGACCACTTTTTACCGAGAAAAGCCGGAAAAACGCTTAAAACAGACCTTTTTTTAAAAATTCGTATTTCCGTTAATTTTTAATATTAAGGGCTAATTTTTTGGGAAATGATAGTCAATAATATAAACTTAAAGCTGCCGAAAAATGAAAATTGTCGCATTAATAGATTTTATTCAACCGCACTATAAACAAATTAGGCCCTTATTTTGCAAGTGCCGTGAATATTAGGCAAATGGTCCGATTTGAATTTTTAAAACGGCTTTTTAAAGTTGAAATTAAAAGCTACAAATTGTATATCTCACATTTTTATATAAGTTTGGAGAACATTGTTAAAAATGCTTGTGAACCTAGCGCGTCGAGCGAAAATCTCGATACGCAGCCCGTCTCTCGCTTCTCCTTCGCTGCTGGGTGCCCTCTCCACGGTCGACTCAGTAAGTCTCGGTCGCGAATTTTCTCTTGACGCCTTAGGTTCACAATAGTGGAGTAAAATTTGGAAGAAAAGTCGCTTAGTTATCGAGAAAAAACCGGCGTAGAACCAAACCAGGCTTAGTGGGATTCTTTAATAAGGTAATCGTGTACACGAAATCAAATTTTTTAGATTCCTTTTATAGTATTGCGTCAGTGATATTTTTTTAACGGCCAAAGTCATATTTTTGCGCGCTTGGCTTAGCGAGCCGACCGACTACAAAGATCTTACGGTCCGGTGGAAGTGTAGTAGGTAGTTAAAGTTGTATCAACAGGTTTAAACGCAGATCTAAGGGCTGCTTAAGTTGTTTAGAAAAGAAAAAAATTTAAATATCCAAAACAGGTGGGTAGATTTTTAAACCCATACAAAAATATCAATCATTGTTATTAATTACCCACCTAATTAGTAGGTTTATTCAACTTTTTTTTATTGGTTGCTGGTAAAGAAAACCACCCACGGGATTCGTTATTTTTTTGGTTATACATTCAAAACTTCATTATTTTTTAAACATTTTTAGCAACAAAAAATTGCGGATGCTTTGTGTCTCTTAAATAAATTTGAGAAATATAGTACATACATTAAATATAATCTAAGGCTTCGTTAAAGGTATTTTTTAAACAGGAATATATAATTCTTTTTTTCCATATAAAGAGATGATACGAAGCTACTCCTTGACTTTTCTGAATGCTGCTTGAATAAGCAATGTTGCCAGACTTTTTGTAATAATTTGTTATTATTGAAGGTTGTTTTTTATATAAAAAACTAACCAGAACTAACAAACAACAACTTTCAAACTATGATCTAGTTCTGGTTAGTTCCGGTTAGGTTTTCCTCGTTAAATTGTAATTTTTTTTATTATAAATGCGCCGTTCTGGTCGGTCATGATTAGTTAAAGCGGCTTTTTATTTTCCCTAATTATATTTGTAACTGGCTTGAAATTCAAATATTTTTGATTTAATGAAAATTATCCTTATGGTAACGGCAAAGTTTTTTATTATAAATTAATAATATTTCCGTTTAGCAACACTGTAAACGTCTTGAAGCGATGCATGAATTTATTACATGTAAATCATAAATAGTTAAAATAAAATGTCAAATAATGACCGATTTTAGAATTTTTATTTCGCTTTTCTTGGTGAAAACTACATCATCCGCATTTTTTGCCTTAAATAATAATACTTAAAGAATATTTTACATTGCAAAATTAAAAATCGTCCATTTCCGTGGGTGATTTTTTTTTACAGACCCAAAAATGTAATATGTAAGTAGTTGTTTAGGCGCTTCATTAGTAGCATTTTACGTAAATTGAATCCATTTCTGCCTTAAAATCTTTAATAATGATATTGCAGGAACGAAATTTACACTCCTTACAACATTTTAGTTCTTCTTTCACACAAGTACATGTTGGAAATTCAATTTTGGGTTGACATAAAGCCATTGCACTACGTATTATGGGAACAGCTCTTAATAAAGTTTAAATTTTGGACATTTCTTCAGGAAGTAAAAGATCTATCTGAACATCACTACCAATACTCGCAGGAAAGGTAGATATTGTCGAACTATTTTCGGGTAGGTTCGGAAACCGTTTTATGTTTCTTTTAGAGATGTAGTGGCTGTAACATAATTTATGATATTTCTCACCAAACGCAAATAAATCTTTATAGCCACGTAATTTAGATATCATATTAATGTCGTTTCTATTCCTGGCAGCTTTATTACTTTTTTGATAGGTAGCTTTTCTGCTACCTAAAAAGATTCAGTACTATGTAAAAAAATAAATACCCTAACCAGGATTTATAAGGATAAAATTGAAATTCGTATTTTGTTTCAGTACAAAATATAAACTAATCTAAAGGTACCAACTATACTATGAAGGTACCTAATAATATTTAAATTACTTGTTTAAACAGATTTTTTATATAACTTTTCTTCTTTTTATTTTTACTATTGCTGCATAAAAACACATTTGTCTAATATTAAAACTATCGCATTTAAGTTTTTGAAGGACCGGCGCGGCGCCACAGTCTGATTGCAAATTATGATAATAGTTTTGAGAATCTGTGTAAGTTTTACGACAGTTTTTATGATATTTTATTTTAATTTCGCCATTTAAAATATCATTTTTTGACAGATTTTTTTTTGCTAGATTGTCCTGCCTTTTTTCAGCACTTAATAGTAATGATAACAACCCTTGTATTCTAGGTCAGCGTTTCTCAACCTTTTTGGCCCGCGGTCCAAAATTTAGTTATTATTGTTTTTTTTTTTTTAAAGTAAATTTTTTTCGCGGATCGAAAATTGTCCGCGGACCAGTAAAATTTCTCCGCGGACCACTTGTGCCATGGTGGTCCGCCGGATCAGCGGTAGAGAATAGCTGTTCTAGGTCTTTGTAAAACAGATTTGTATCCATCATACACAGTTTTCTTACAAATAATTCGCTTCATTGTTTTAAAATTTTAAATACATACAGCACACTCTAAATTTCGACAACCACCACTACTAATGTATTACTTAACTACGCACGTTATCCGCATGCGGGGCTATTGAGTCCCGATAATACTTTTTTACGCCTGAAAAAAAAAATCGCTGTTGCCTAACGATACGCTCTAGGAAAAAAAAAAAAATTTTCAAAAACTTTTGTTATTATTTGGCTATATTTTCTTCGATGCATGTATGAAAATATTTTCAAAAATAAAAAAGTTTATCGATTGGTGAAAATTTCAATACCAAAAATATTTATTTTTAGTTTATATGATTTTTAGAGGAATGAAAGTGCGAATTGTGCCCAAACTGTTTATGAGGTTAAAAGCGCTGCAGTGTGGGCTTTAATTTGACACAAAAAAAAATTCGGTATCTTTGATAGGTTTAAAGTTATGGCGTTGGAAACAAAAAAAAACAATTTTTTTATAAGTTAAAAAAAATCACTTTTTATTAATTTAAAAAGTTCGAGACCACAAAAAAATGTCGTAAAATACGATTTTATGTGCCCGGTGACATACTCAAAGAAACCTAACAGGTTTGATCTGGTTCTACGCCAAAAAAAAAACGACACGATAGACTTACGGAATCGCTCCGCTACAAGCACTTTTAACAATGTTCTTATATGAAAATGTGTGATATACAAGTTGTAGCTTTTAATCTCAACTTTAAAAAGCCGTCCTCAAAATTCAAATAGGACCATTTGCCCAATATTCA